>JAOTBA010000004.1:1627684-1640629 GCA_025629845.1 Erythroxylum squamatum | reverse complement strand
TAAACTTCTGAAGAGGAGTACAAGTACAGTCCTAAGATAATTTGTATATGATTTATATTCATTAGAGTAGGAGAAAGCAGATTTTAAAAGAAAGGATACCTTATGGAACTCCAAAGTATCTCACTTCAACCGTATACAGAGAAGGGGCCACCTGAAATATCTGTAGAAATATAAGAAAAGAGGGAAACTAGCAGAAAGAAAAACTATCAGGCAACACCTTTTTTCTTTCGAAGTCACAAACCTCAGTGGCAATGTTAAGGCGTCCCTTTCTTCCTGATTTCACTTTTTTGAAGCCTCATCTATCAAAAACAAGTGAAAAGTAAAAAACAGTTCCACCCCTCCTGCTTCAGCTAAATAAGAATAACAATTATCCTCCAAAAGTATCACTGACCTTGTAGTTTTTCTTGTAAATGTCAAAACCAAGTGCCTTTACATCTGCTTCAATCTTGTAAACTATCTCATTGGAAGGACATTTAGATGCGAACCTCGTTTCCTGTTTAAAGCCTTGTAGTTGATCACAGATCATCAAATCAAAATCAGAGGATAGCGTGAGTCTCAGTATTCATTTATAATCCAACAGTAATATGTCCATCATAAAACACTGGAATTTTCATCGGAAAGCCAACACTATTTGTGCCTAAAACATTCAAATGACCACTACAAAGCTATTTCTCTTTCCAACAAAAGATCCTTGGTTCGTTGTGTAAAATGACTTTTTAATATATTCAGAACTTGAAAGATTGAGGGATAAGGAAAGGCATACATGCAACTACCAACATGGAATCACAAGATCATCCACATATATGTGTACTAAGTTAGTCCAATTACTCTACAAAAGTCAGAAGCATGCAGAAGAGGTTTTGATCTTCCATCCAACTGCACACTCACAGCCCAACAAGCTAACATACGAGCGAGAAAAGAAATTTTAATACAAAAGAAGCATTAACTAAGTGAACCTGTTCCACGTCAAACAAATTCCAAAGATTCAGTCCTTTTGACATAGAAATCAACTCCCATTCATAGCTGTTGGTTGTTCTTCCTTCTTCTCTGTGACATGATGCTCCTGTTAAGTTGGAGAGAATGCATATCAAAAGAGATTCCCACCAAGTACAAGAAAATGTGTCTCCAAATACACTCACCTAAGCTTCTTAAAATTTGTTGCAAACTCATTTTAAACTTACTTCAGAGTCCTTGAAAACAGTTTCAACACCATCTGAGTTGGTGTTTTCTTCCTCCTCAAAGACAGGGGACTTATAATCTTTCTTAAACCATTTGTCTTCCAAGATCTCTGGTATGGTGACACGCTGGAATAAGAGCCAATCAAAACTGTTAAAAATAAAATAATGTGAAAGTAACATGAGAGAAATTCTTGGTTTAACTTACATACACAGATATAGAGACCCACAAGGGTTATATCTGTCTTCATCAAACAAGTGTGTAATTTATTGTACACAGGGTCATCGAGGGAGGAATAAGAGACAGATTTGTCAAGAATATATTTGATTCACAAAATCACTCAACATTGAAGATAAAAATTTACTTCTTTGATTCGATTCTAATAAATCACATAATATTTCCTGATATTATGAGAAGAACATCATTTTAAAAATGCAAAATGCTTATAGTCAATAACACTTTCGGAGGGCCAATGGTGGTTGGAAAAAGTTGCATGCACTCAGGCTCAAATCTAACCACATGCATTTTGTTGTAGCCAAGTAAGTGGTACACAAACAACATGAGGCAAGCACGTAAGGTAAGAACTTTAAGAGCTTCTTCTGGTATCAAGAAACTGTCATATTATGTGGTGCCTTCATGCATAAGTAACTTACAGTTTGATCACCGGAAGCTGTGAGTAGATTCGTATCCTCCTGAAACAAATTTCTAAATGGACCTTGCATTAGCATGAAGAAAACGAAATTCCATCAAGTTCCGTCCAAATTGCCACTTGTCAAAAGCTAAAGTACAGCATTCACGCACATTCCAAAATACTCGAGTACAAATTCCATCACAAAGTGAGCTCTCAAATCCCAGGGAAACAAATTGGCAGTGACAGCCATGATGCTAAAAAGAAGCATATACTTACATTATCGTAAACAAATCATAAGTTGGAAAGGTGAGTTACCTGATCCAGCACACATCAAATATGACATTCTGGTGAGCCACCCATTCACAAATTCGAGCTTTTCTTGTAAATTGCCAATCAAAACATAAGCCCAATTTTCATTTACTAACTAAAGTATTCACCAATGGACACAAGAACAAAAATAAAACTGAATGTACTTGCATTTTCTTGATAAAAAACATACGAAGGAAACTCCCTCCGTGCATCGAACAAGCTTATGTAACCAGCCTAGTCGGATACAACGAGAACACGAGAATTCTTACTCCTCTAACAAAAATCAAATTATGAAACGAACAAATCAGAACAAATAAAAACTAAAAACTTTTGACCAACTTAAACCTAGCTAAAAAGGACTACATTTGAAGAAACACAACTTCAAAAAATCGAAGGAACTCGTGGTTTGACCTTGCAATAAGAAACCGCCAGGGGCAGCGACACCTGGCCGTTATGCTCCACTGTCACCCTCAGAGAGAGAGAGAGAGAGAGAGAGAGAGAGGTTATATAATATTTAATTACCAAGTATGTCTCCAACAGCGAATCTAAATATGAGTAAGTCATTGATGCTGGGGAAGGTGAAGGGACCAAAGAAGCCGGTGGCAGAGAAGGAGAGGAAGCCGGAGTAGAGAGCAAAATCTCAAAAGAGAGCAGAAACTGGCGCTCTGTCTAAACGAGAGAGGAAACATCTGCTGGAAATTTGAGAGGGGGGAAAAAGACAGAAGCCTTTGTGAGTGCGTTTATCTTTATTTAAGAAAAAAAAAAGAAACTCAAAGTGACACGTTGGCAGGACGAAGCATTCCCATTCGTGACCATCACCCCTTCGCGCTTGTTTGGATACTATATAATAAGAAGTTCAAAGAGGAGATGGGTCTTGGGTGAAGAATTGTAGGCTATATCAAAATGGGAACAGATTCAATGTGAACAACACCAAAACGGCAAGATTTAAGGAAATTTAATAATACACAGTTTTACTTTATATTATTTTTAGTAAAATGATATTATTAATGAAAATATAAAGACACGTATAAAAATTATTAAAAAGTAAAGATATAGTTGAAAATATAAAAATGAATATATTTGACATTGAAAATATAAAATAAAATAAATTTAAGAATAATAAAGAGATAAAAATTTAAAATAACTGATTTTTAATTCAACCTCTTTATTAAAATTTTATTTGTTAGTCGGCGGAGTTTTATATCGGAAGAATTGACAAAGCTTAGGAACTTAGAAATTCTCGATCTGAGTTTTAATGACTTGTACAACAGCATCTTACCGTCACTTCGTGGATTTCACTAACTTTACCCGTCTGATACACAACAACAAAAAAAGTTCGATCAATACGAAAGATTTGCCTTTTCTTTTATTATTATTATTATTGGGAGGAAAGACTTCGTGTTAATTTGCGGGGAAATTATGCAACTTTATTATTGTTTCAATAATAACCTGGAATTTAAGTTGTAGCAATTAAATATTTAAAACTTTAACTTATGTCAAATAATTTAAATTTTATTTAAAAAGATCGTTAATTATGCTAATTTTACTACTTCATCTTTGATCCCAAAATTAAAGGGATGATATAGTTAACGCAAAACAAAATTTTAAGTATTTAATATTTATTTTAAGAGTTTGATTTGTTTTGAAAATATTACTTTTAAAGATTTTTATATATGGTTTATCTCGTATGTAATCAAACTCGACTCATTATTATTTCTAGCAAGACAAAGGTTTTAACACTGTATGACAAATCCGGTCGGGTTAGTGTCAAATACTGTAACGAACCCACAAGTCCACGAAAGAAGGTAGGATCAGCTACTGGTGTCGGGTCTGAAACAGTATCGTGTCGCTGAACAAGTGGAGTGGGCATCGGTTGACAATCCACCATCTGAGCTTTTTCCAAAATGGAATAGGCATAACGGGTTTGATTCAAATGCAAGCCAGAGTCAGTTGGTTGTATTTGAATGCCTAGAAAATGATGCAAAGGACCAAGATCTTTCATGGAAAACTCCTTGCTTAAGACCTGCAAGAAATTCTGAACTAGAGCCATAGACGATCCGGTTAACAACATATCATCCACATAAATCAATAAAACCAATATACCAGCCGATGAATGCATAACAAACAAGGATGGATCTGATAAACTGCAAAAAAAACCATAATCAATTAAAAACATGCTCAACCTATTAAACCAGGCTCTCGGAGCCTGTTTTAAACCATACAAGGCACGCTGCAATTTGCAAACATAACTAGGATAATTGGGATCTTTCATTCCAGGTGGCTGATCCATATATAAATCTTCTGTGATAAAACCATGTAAAAACGCATTTTTTACATCTAATTGGCGAATTGGCCAATTTTTCACTAAAGCCACAGAAATAACTAAGCGAATGGTTCCTGGTTTAATAACAGGGGAGTAGGTTTCGGTGTAATCAACACCATCGAGTTGATGAAACCCTTTGGCAACTAGTCTAGCTTTCAATCTATCCAAATGACCATCAGAATTTATTTTAGCTTTAAAAACCCACTTACACCCTATTATATTGTCATGTGCTGGCCTAGGAACAAGTTTCCAAGTGTGGTTTGATTGTAATGCTTGATACTCATCTATCATAGCCTGTCGCCATCCTGGATGTGCAAGAGCACTCTTAACAGTTTTAGGCTCAGAAGGTATATCAGGAGATATAGATACATGTAAAGCATACCTTGGATTTGGCTTAACTATTCCGGACTGTGACCTGGTGACCATCGAATGTCGTTGTTGCAACGCCTCGGCCTGAACATGTTCAGCATCAGTCACAGAAACACCAGGTACAGGAGTAGTAGTTGAAGATGACAAATCCATCAAGTCCGATTCAATTGCAGAAACTTGATGATCAACGACGTCCTCTGCTGCTAAGGAATTTTGAGCAGTATCTTCACCTCTATGTGGCAAAAATAATGGGGGTGGAGACAGCTGCTCTTGTTCAGCCAGTTCTAGATGCACCCCGTCATCTTGATCAGCATCAGAATGTGATTGGTGAACTGCTAGCGGAGACTCACTTGCAGGATCAAGTGCTGAATCATGATCTGTAGCTATTGCAAGTTCAGATTGGCGTGCAGGAATACTAGAAGCATCTTGCTGGTCTGTAGACATAGAGATAACACCCCCTATAGTCTGATTGTCATGTGTGACGGGTATTGGAACTGGTAATACATTTGAACCTGCACTTTCATCAGAACTTAAAGAAAAATCAGTAATTTCAGCAGAAGGTAACCAAGAATCCATAAGCTTGTCAACAAACATTTTATTAGGAGTTGCAGATTTGAAAGGAAAAACATTTTCATCAAAGCTCACATGTCGAGATATTATTATTTTTTTAGTTTTTGGATTGAAACATTTGTAACCTTTGTGTTTTTCACTATACCCTATAAAAACACATAAGCAAGATTTAGGATCAAACTTATTACTTTTTGTATCCCATATATATGGAAAACACTTAGAACCAAATACACGAAGGGAGCTATAATCAAAGTGAGTACCATGCAATTGAAAATATGGTGTTTCATTTCCTAACACAGAAGTAGGCAACCTATTTATTAGAAAAACAGCAGTTTGAAAAGCATCGACCCACATAGACAATGGTACATGACTATGATACATCATCGTCAATCCTAATTCACGAATAAAACGGTGTCGTCGTTCGACAGCACCTGTTTGCTCGGGTGTATGTGGACACGACACTTGATGTTTAATTCCTTGTGCAAGAAAGTGTGAAGATAAAGCATTATTCAAGAACTCACCTCCACCGTCGGAATGAAAAACTTTGATTGTCTTCCCAAATTGTCGTAGCACAAACTGTTCAAAAGCTTTATAAGCAACAAAAAAATCTGATTTTTTCTTTAATGGTATAAGCCAAGAGTATTTGGAATAGTCATCTACCAAGCAAGCATAATATCTAAATTTAGCAAAAGATAAAACAGGGGCTGGTCCCCATAAATCACAATGAACTTTTTCAAACACAGTAGTACTTTTATTGGAAGATAAACTAAATGGAAATTTGCTCAACTTGCCTAATTGGCAGCTATCACATAAAAATTTAGAATGCAAGGAACCTTTAACATCAATAAGGTTCTTATTAAACAAAATAGAAATCGCAGAAGGTTGAGGATGTCCTAATCGCTGATGCCATATGTCTGCTGTTCCAGTCCTAAATCGATTGGAAAAATATGCTTTTGGATTCCCTGACAAGATATAAAGGTTATGTTTCCTTGGCCCTTGTAGCAGTACCTGTCCCGTCTGTCGATCCTTAACAGAAATAGAAACATTAGAGAATTCGCAATTCACAGGATAATTATCTGTTAATTGGCCAACAGAAAGTAAATTCTTTTTAAGAGCAGGAACAGAAAAAACATTTGAAAGTGGTAATTTGTGCTTCTGTTCTATAGACGTCATTCCAACACCATCGATGGATAGAAATGTTCCATCGCCAATGGTTATGGAATCAGGTCCATGATAGTCAGTAAGTGTATGTAATAAACTTTTGTTACCTGTCATATGATTCGATGCACCAGAGTCTGCTACCCAGTCCGTATCTACAACATCAGTGTCCAACGTGAGTGCCGAAAGAGCTTGAGCAGGGCTGCTTTGTTTTTCTTGTGGAATCCACCAGCAAATCTTCGCGATGTGACCATCTCTGTTGCAGAATTGACACACTTCGTTCTTGTACATCTCTCGTTCAGTTGGTGTCATTCTTCTACGACCTGCCGGGGGAGGTCGCCGTTGGGAAGAATACGACTCTTTGCTTGGAAAAGAGTTTTGCGTTTGCTGGGCTTGGAAGCCACGCCCTTGGGAATTAAACCTAGGACGCCGATTCGAAGAATTGCTGGATGAATTCTGTTGATTTCCATAAAAAGCCACATGCGAAATTTGATCAAGACCAGATTCATTCTGTGTGGAAAACCACATTCGTCGCTGGTCTAAATTCTTGAGTTGAGAGACCAATTCATTAAAATTGGGTCGCGGTGGTTTGAGCATCGTCGTAGTAAATGTTTCGTACTGGGGTCCCAGACTGGTAAGGAGACAAAAAACTTTTTCTTCATCGGGTACTTTTTTCCCGATTGCCGCTAAACTGTCGCAGAGTTCTTTAAATAACCGAAGATGTTCGGTGATGGACCGATTTTCATCTTTGCGAAAATAGGTCAATTGCTGTCTGAGGGTAAATTCCCTCTCTTGAGAATCTTGTGCATATGCATCTTTTAATGCACTCCAAACAGTATGAACTGTTTCTAATCCGATGACAAGTCCGAGTGATTCCTCACTAAGGGTGCCATTGATCCACCCACGAAGTAATCTATCAGACTTTTGCCACGCCTTGAAGGTGTCTGATTGCTGTGATTGATAGTTTTCTGGAATTGGATTGGGAGGAGTAACGAATTTCTGATCTTCAGGAAAGTCTTTAACCAGATGATCCGACAGTTCCTGACTTTCAGCTAAACTCAAAAGTTGTTCTCTCCACAGAGGATAGTTTGATTGTTTGAGCTTTAAGGTAACAAAATTGGCTACATTCAGAGAAGAAGCCATGGTGAGCAGATCGTTGTCTCTGATACCAAGATAACAAAGTGAAGAAGATGCTATTTTATTAATGCGAAAGCTCAATAATACAATTGACAGTATACATTCAGCTTAAATAAAAGGAATAATAACAGAGGTTGCTAAAAAAGAGGAGAAAAAAATAATGAAGACTATCACTTGGATGGGAACGATTTACCCAAAGAATCTCAACCACAAAGACTCATTCAAAGATACAATATTTACAGAATTCACCTTATCCCTCCTTTACTCAAACCTAAAAACACAGCAACCTTATTTCTCCTGAGAGGCGGATTCGTCCTTATCACCCCTGGATTCGTCCTTATCACCCCTTGAGCTAATAGGTAACTCATGAGCGCCACCATGACAAGTTCTATGGACATAGCTAAACGAGTCAGGGTATTTCGTTTTCAATCCATAATTGTCCCAAAATGTGCAAAGCACTCGTACTCATTGAAGGTATTCATAAGCTTTTAGTGTCTATCCTCTTGTTCAACAGTCATAATCTATACATTCTGCTCGTATCCTAAAGGTTAAAATAGTTGGAAAAAAAAAGTAAGGAAAAGCAAAAAATGTCAATGACTAACTAAACACATTTAAAGAGCTGGTAAAATTTCTTTTAGGTGCACCAAAAAAAAAGGGACATGCTAAACCAACAAACAAGCTTATTTCCAACCTTGTACGCATTTAATAAGGTTAATATGGAAAGGTTCACCAAATTATGAAGCTTCTTACTCCTTCAAGATAATAGGTTAAATTGCGATCGGTTCTTATAACCCGATTTAATTCATGTGCCAGAAGTTCAATCAAGCTTCAAGAAAGCAGAACTGAGCTTGATGGATCTTCAAACTGACATAAAAAGTCTTCAGTCTCAAGTCTAATCAGTTCTAAATTGACTTAAAATACTCGAGTTCATTAAACAAAACAAAAAAAAGAAGATAAAGTCAAAATTCAGAATGGATCAAATTAAGTGGAGCTAGGTCAAGTCAGATTATATACCTTTAAGCTTGAAGCCTAACCCGATTTTAATTTTTTTAAACTAAACTCAAATTCAATTAAATCTAAATTTTTCTTGTTGATTCAAGTCGAATTAACCGGGTCAGCCGTACCTTTTTACCAAGCTTACCATCCCTTAGCAAGACTAAAAACTGAACTGGTCATCATGCTTTGGCGATTTCTTCCCTATACTCATCTCCTATAACAATTTTTAAAACAGAAGCATATGCATGATCAACAAAATGATGATATATTCTATAGACTAGTCATTCATACCGAAGTGCAATTAATTCAAATCCATCATAAAGGAATTGACCTGTCAAAGATAACAATGACATGCTTGAACTCTAGAGTTCCCTGAAGCAGAAAAAGGACCATGTTACATCAGTTTGTCCAAATCTCATGTGCTAGATACTAATCAATTGATCGATTTTATCAGCTTAAAAGGTGAAGAGGAGTTCAACAGGCTTGTATTAACTGCTAAAGAGAAATGCAACAGTCAAACATTGGTCCTGTATAATGCTGTAAAGAGCTCAGTTTAGCACCAAAATATTCATAAACCAGCTGATCATTAATTACCCTAAGAGGCTATTGAGAAGCTGGTTTTCATGCTTGATAGAACACAAATTTTGACCACGTAGGTGATAAGCACAACAAAAGATATACAAAGGTTAAGTACAGATAGAGCTACAGAAGTTAAAAAGCTTCAATCTTGATGCAACTGTATAGGAGCAAACATAGCTGCAGGTGAGGCACCAGATGAATGGGTTCTCCTTGGATGACTCCTAATAGACGAGACCATAAGATAGTCTTAAAATCACCAAAGTATGTTATTCACTAAGTTTTATCTGAAAGCGTGCAAGTGGCACTCTCAAGATTCATTTTGCAATTTTCTCTGAAATCTCTGAGCACGAGAAAATTCAATATACATTATTATCATTTTTTGGGGTTATTAAATATACATTTTCAATACTCATTCATTAAAATATACATATGATTCACTAATTTTTAAATAAGACAGAAAGTAAATATATGCAGATGACCTTTTTCTTGATTATTGTAGGAAAAGGTAAATATAACTTAAAATCAATATTCTCATAATTAAAAAAATCATAGAAACAGGAAAGAGAATTTGCAGTATAACTCTATGGAGATAAAGTGAGAGGAACCGCAGCCTACTTTGAAATTGGAAGCTCAATTTTGAGGTCATGTAACCAGGCCAAGGCCCAGAAGTGGTCTAATTTTCCATTTCCCAAGCCAATGCTCTTCATCTTTCTCAAAGGGACCATACTATAACGCATGCCATAGATTAGGCTGGCGAGGTCTCTTGTTACAAGGCTGAGGCTGCGCAGAACAGGCCTCGGGTTCTCATGATGATTACTGCTTACTCCCCCTTTAAACCAGCCAACAATTGAAAAGAAATTAAACTCAAAAATTAGAAATTTCATTCTCATTGCCCTTTTTTGTTTTTTTTTTAACATTTAAATCTTAGATTAATAAGTTGCTTTTTCTGTTTTCTTTTTCAGATTGTTGTTTAGATTTTAAATTGTCACATAACCAAATTTGATTCATAACGAAAGAGTCAAAGAAATACGACACAAAAGTTTTTTTTTTATAGTCGTATGATTTTTTTTCTCAATGTTCTTTTTTCTTAAACTTATCTTAAGGTTTTATTGAATTATATGTTTGTAATATGAATTAGAGGTTTCAGTTGATTTTAACATTTTTTTATAAACCTTAATTAATGCCATTTGATCAGTTAACTCGGTCGTTCCCTCTCGTCTCACCTTGTTCAGTGAAACAAGAGCCTACAAATTGAGACCAGTAGTAAACCAGTATGCCAAATCACAAATTCTAGGTATATACAATTTTATCTTATTTACATCACCGACCCAAATACTTACTGGATAGAAAAGGAACTATTCGAATAGCATCTACTAACATCATCTAAAACCTTCTCGTAAAACCTTATCAAAACGCTTTTACGAGAAGGTTTTATTGAAAATGTGAGAAAACATCAGAAAGGCAAGAAAAATTTTGTAGAGTTAACCTTACAACATAGAAAGAATAGAGGAGGACCATATAGAATTAATCTAAATTTAAAACGGATCAATCGATCCGGTCTACAAATCTATTCTAACTATCAACAAATTCCTAAAATTTTAGGTGGGATGGACGGGGTATAATGACAGACCGAGAAGCTCGCCTAGAAAGAATCGGTGGAGAAATCTTGTGTTATATATGATAATCTTTCTGATATCCGAATTTGATACGAATTTCCTATTTGTGAAAAAAGAAAAAGAACAAGTTTCTAATAGCATTACTCCTAGATTCCCTTAGTAGATCCTTAAAGAGGTTTTTTAAAATAGAATGAAAGATCAAAAATGGGATTTTTTTTAATTATGAGAAATACAATTTAAGAATTTAAAGAGCTTATAATAATAATTAATAAATTAGTTGTTTTAATTTAATTTAAATATAAAATTAAATCTAAAAACTTAATTTTATATGTCAATTATAATATTCCTTTTGTTTTAGGTGATGACATACGGACTAATCTAACTACTAAGAACAATAAATTACTATAATTTATTTGTTTCAAAATAGGCCTCTTAGTGTTTGATAAAAAAGAAAGAATGCAACCATTAGGCTCAGGCCCGATTTTACCCATTATCGTCACTATAAATATGAAGTTCGTTGTTTTGTTTGATAACAAATGTAACTACTAAAAGAGTATATAGATATAATTATATTTGGAAGTTATCATAAAATGAACAAGGTCGTTGAATCCAAAATTACTAATTTAGAAATAGGAATGATAACAACTTTGATTGAAATGCCTAATTTTTAACATCTAAATCTTTTATAACGTAATCTCAATATGTTCAGATTTAATATCTTGTAGGAAAATAATTAAATTTTAATTAAAATTTGAAAAGTGATTTCGACCAACAAAATATTTTATGTTAAGATCAAATTATGAAAATTAAAGTGAAACCTTAAAAAATAATATGATGCAAATATCATTTTAAGGACAGGGTTATTTTGTAGTGAAGATTGGGTTATTGAAAGGCCCAATCAACTCAAATCTTCATTGTTGACTTTAAACTACGCAAGTTCGACAGATTCTTTCATTTTTAGAAATAATGAGATAATACCCGTGACTCTTGTAATGAACTTTCACAAACTTAATGCAAAGATCCATATCCATAGTCAAAGGAGAATCTTGGAAAATTATAAGCTTCCACAACGTTAATACCATTCTAACTAGGAATTGACTTCATTTGTCTACCGAAGAACAAGACAAATTGTTTTGGTCTATGTCGTATGTTCAATCCAATATTTGTGATCTGTGGAGGATAGGAACTTCTGTGGAAATTGAAGAGTAAAACTTGTTGAATTTAGATTGAGACTTCCATTAGATATAACAAAGTCTTGCTTTCCAGGATGGATGAGTTAGGAACTCTTAAGAAATACAATTTAAGAATTTAAAGAACTTATAATAATTAATTAATTAATTAGCCGTTTAAAATTAATGTGATTGTAAAATTAAATTGCTTCTTAATTTATTATAACAATTTTAATACGAAATCCAAATTTTCATTTTATATGCCAAAATTACAAAATACCTTTTGCTTTAGATGATAGCGTGTAACAAAGCTAATTACTAGTAACAGTCAATTCCTATAATTTATTTGTTTCAAAATAGGCTTAAAGGATATTATTTGATAAAAGATAAATTTATCAAAGAGTTAATTAATAAAGACTTATAATTTTGCAAATATAGCAAAAAAGAAAAAAAAATCTTTATTGCCAAAGTGATCAACACGGCAACTTGTCAATCACATGAAACAAATATGAATAAAAAGGGATAAGGAAAGGCCAATTTTTGTTGACCATTGACCCAGAATATAGATTGTCAAGAACATTAAAAATCCTAACCGGAGGGTCTACAATTATTATCTAAATTATCAAAATGATCAATATGTTTGAAAAAAATAGACTATCACTACAAGAAAAACGTCTAATAGCAACGGAAATATACCGATCGAATTTCAGTGGTCTGTAAATAGGGACGGAAATGATTTTCGGTCGGTGAAATGGTCAGAAGGGAATTGTTTGCAGACGAATTCGGTCGGTAATGTTTAAAAACGGTGGTCGGTAAAATTAAATTAAAACCGGCATCCTCCCTCCTTTTCTTCTCCTCGCGCGCGCATCTTCCTCCTTTCGGCCTGCAACTCCAGAATCGTCTTCTCCTCTC
>JAOTBA010000004.1:1610560-1626304 GCA_025629845.1 Erythroxylum squamatum | reverse complement strand
TGTTTATTGCCTCGAAGTCCCGGCAATATCTGGCTGTGGTCTTTCCTCTATAATAGGGAACACGGACACAAATTATTCCTTTTCAAACCTATTAAATCGGAAAATGTCCAAAGTCATATAAATAAAATAATTTAATATATAAGATAACGGCTAACGGCTAGTTACTAACGGTAAAAAAAACGGCTAGTTAACGGTACAAAAACGGCTAGTTAACGGTACAAAAATGCGCTATAAATAGATACCACTCCTCCATCATTTACTTCATCCCTACACATTCTTTCTTTCTTACCTCACAATTTCTTCTTGAAGAAAAACAAATTTCAAATGTTGTCCGCTATCTCATTTTTTTGTCTACTTCTTATCATTATGTATCTTTGTTTCATTCTTAGTGTAGAGCTAAATGATTCAGCTCGCACTTTTTTGCTCTTCTTAGCATTTCCTATGATCCCTATGTTGCTTCTTGGCATAGCATTTGAGAATTAATGTCATATCTATGTGAATAAATGTTATACTAGTTGTCCAATCGTGCCAAACTTGAGTTCGCTGCTCCTGATGTTGCGGGCAATAATTCTATGCCGTGCAAATCCGATGCCTCGAAAATCAGGTCATTCGGAGGTCGGATGGCGAAGATACGGTCAAAACAGTGGAAGAATTCAAATTAAAATAAAAATAAAATAAAATAATAAAAATCAGCTCATCTACTATTCATCATCTTCAACCTCCGAATTTGCAGATATTTTTTTTTCTTCTCAATTCTTTTAGCATCTTCACTTAAAAACTAACCTATTTAGCAAGTCTAACCTATCAGAATCTTCAAAACAACTTCATAACACAAAACCAAAATCCCCATCCGTCAACTTCTCTCTACTGTTTTATTCTAACTCTATTTTTATACTGATATCAAAACCTCACCAACCTCATTTCCCTTAAAACCAAACGGAATCAGTATCAAAAACGAAAACAAATATATAATTCGCATACGATAAACAAAAACAGTGAGTTCATCGTATATATATATATATATCACCTAGCTTGCAAAATAAAATAACAACAGTCGGTTTATTCCCAACACAAAACAGAACATGTAGTTATATCAAGTTGTCTAAGCTACACATGCATATATAGATCAACACCAAGAAAACAGTATAACCGAAACTACTATTCTAAAACTCATGCATACATATATTTATATAAGTTCACTCCATAAAACTAAATCATAAACTACTTACTTGTTTTTTTTTTTGAATGCCCAACTGTGAGAGTATTCTCGGTGAACAAAGCAACCGAGAGTATGTTAATGAATTATAAACGTGGTTTCTTCTTGTTTGCTTGTTAGACACGTATAGAAGACGTGTGAATGAGTCATTAACAACCTGTCTCACTTACAACCATCCATTTATTATTATTTTATTAATAAAATATCCTTGTTAAAACCAATTACACAGTTATGAATTCTTATAACAAACAAATACCCAGAATTTCCAGACAACGTCCAAAAATTCACCAAAATTCCGTCATAAAATAAGGACTTTCAAATTAATTTTTCAAAAAATATGGACTTCACCAGCAATTTCTAAAAATATTCGAAGTATCCAAAAATTACAAAAATTATCTTAATACAGTCCGAATCAATCCGAAGTTTCATTAAACCAATTTACCCGGAAAATGCCATGAATGCATGCCAAAATACTTACGCAAATATTTAATAAGCAAATAACAAACATAATGCGTACTAACTGCCTTTAATATTCTAACCCCTAATTTGGGGCGTTACAGATGAGTTCATTGTTACCAGTTGTTAAAGAGCGAAGATGTGAGTTACACAGCCACAAACAGGATCTCTCAGGCGAGACTGAGCCTCGTGGCTGATTGTGGCAACTGCATCAATACGTTTGCAGAGTGAAATGTGTAAGAGAAGCTTTGAAAGGTTACTTGCACCAAACACCTTGTGCACCGCCGCAAATTGTGCCGCACCTTGATCGGAGTTGAAATAAGGATCAAATATGCACTGCCGCAAACTTTGGCACAAAATGGATACTTGAGACTGAGCCTTGATGTAATATTTTATACAGATATTGATAGCAGAAAATTTTTAAGAAGTTGAGAAACAGTAACGAGTGCTCCGTACAGGACAGTAACAGAATGTACAGTGCTCTAGACACCTACGTTCTTCATTGCCTTGCGGGTGGTAAAGATGATTACAGCAGTCCCAATTCCTCATTCGTTAGACAGACACTGTTATTGGTCAGACAGGCAACTGCATTCGCCACTGTTATTGGTCAGACAGGCGATTGGTATATCCCATCTGCCGCTTTGGCTGTGCTAGTTGTGGAGGGGATTGGAGCACTACTTGAATTCTTTTGGCTTCTTCTTTTTGAATTCTTTTGATTTCTTCTTCTAGTTCTTTTAGAAAATTTATAAAAACTTCCATCTGCAAAATCACACTGAAGGTTAATAAAAGTATGGATTACTTTGTAATTCTTTACGTGTTCTTTTATATAAAAAAACGTACCTGAGGATATGAATAGCTGAGAAATAAAGAACGTTTTGAATTTGAAAAACTAGATTATCTCATTATTTTTCCGAATCCTTCATCTGCCCAAGCCTTTCCATAGTGGTTACGAATGATCTTTTTGCCACCCGTATATCTCATTATAACATCTGTTGCTAAGCGATTGCTCACAATCCATTTATAAACATGACTACTTCTAGCTCCTCCCTTTTTTGAATTAAGGGGACACCAATCTTTTAAATCTTGAGATGATAATACTTTAATCTTCGCACTTGAACCTCTCATTGCAATGTTATACATTGCTTCAATCACCCCCGAAATCGCATACACCCAACAAGTCACTATTTACGGATAAAAATAAATTAGACAGGTATTTATAATATAAAAATTAGAATATGTAGAAACTAGTTACCTTCATTTCCTTGACCCCGTACTTCACTTAATATTATATTTGTTTTTGTTTTCCAGTCACGGTATTGGACAATATCATCATCAAGATCCTGAAATAAAATTAATCAGTTAATTACCTTAGAATAATTTATTAATTTCTATATAATATTTAATAAAAGTTAACTGTAACATTTCAAATTAACTTATTGTAAAATTAAAGTCATTTTTTAAATGTGATAATTTTACATTATAATCACCTCCTAATACGCAAAATAAAATAATAATAAATTTAATGCATAAAAGAATTATTCATAAATATGGTCGCTTAAAGGTAGTAGTAGGTTGAGATGTCGATGAATTATCCTTTTGATCTCTCTTTTCATCAAATGGAAGATGAGATGATGAGGAGGCATGCCTCTTCCCTTTTAGACCGCCCTTCTTACCCATAGTTTTGTTAAATTATCCTGTTATAAAGAAGGTGACAAACTGGAAATAAATAACTAAATGTGTGTGTTGATATAACGAATAACAAGATAGAACAAGCAAAAGTAACAGATAAAAGAAGTTCAATAACAGACGAAGACGATGACCATCTTTTACAAAAATGAAATTACTAGCAAGTGACGAGTTCATTGTTGCCTTTTGTTGAAGAGCGAAGATGTGAGCTACACAGCCACAGACAGGATCTCTCAAGCGAGACTAAGCCTCGTAGCAGATTGTGGCAACTGCGTAAATACATTTACAGAGTGGAATGTGTAAGAGAAGCTTTGAAACGTTACTTGCACCAAACACCTTATGCACCGCCGCAAACTGTGTCGTAACTTGATCGGAGTCGAAATAAGGAGCTAATATGCACCGTCACAAACTGTGACACAAAATGGATACTTGAGACTGAGCCTTGATGTAATGTTTTTATACTAATGTTGATAGCAAAAAGTTGTTAAAAAGTTGAGAGACAGTAACGAGTGCTCCATACAGGACAGTAACAGAATGTACAGTGATCTAGACACCTACGTTCTTCATTGCAGACAGGCGCTATTATTGGTCAGACAGGCGACTGCATTCGCCACTGTTATTGGTCAAACAGCCGACTGGGATATCCTATATGCCGCTTTGGCTGAGCTAGTTGTGGAGGGGATTGGAGCACTAGTGTATAGAGCTTCTTTACCATTGTTTGACAGAATTAGGGGCCTTGTTACAATGTTTAATTATTAATTAGAAGGCTGGTCTTACCCTTGGCTTGTTCCTAGATTTATTTAAATATGGAATTGAAAACGTCACAAGATTTGCTGATCCGTTCCACTTTGATATTCTCACGCTTTTGCGAGACTTGGTGTTTTGGATTATTCTTCATTAATGCAAGGGTCAGGATTGTATGAGTTGAAAGCTCAGCAAGGCTAGAAAGACTTTATAGTGCTGTTGGTCTCGCCCGGTAGGATCCCAACTCTGTATTTGGTAACTTTGAATGTCAACTCTAAATTGAGTTGGACTAACATTTTGAGAGAGTACAAATCAAATTATAATAATAAAGCTTGTCGCACGCTTCGAAACGAAAAAATAAAATCTTAGTAGTGAAGTAATCAGGGAAAGTAGAATCTTTCACGTAATATCAAGTTAAAAGATTAAAATCTACGGGGCTATGACAAGTTAACAACACACTCCTCCCCTAATTTTCTCACGTCGATAGTTTCAACAACCTACATGCAATGAAGTTGACGTAGTGAGTAAACAATACACCACATAACACAGTAAGGAACTGAAAAAGCGCACAACGAGGGCGACAGCGTGCCAAGGTAATTCTTCCTCCAGAATTTTCAGCGGCAGTACTAACCGATACGAGTCTCTCTTTATAAAAGAACTGCTCAGGCTGAGAAAATCAACGAGCTTAACTTATTTTCATAAATTCAAAACTTATAATTAAAAATCAAAATAATAGTAATCGATGAGTTTTAGCGACTATTAATATTATAAATAATAAAAAAGGCATTACTTTTAAAAAGTGAAACTCTTTTTATTTGACGATTGTGCCCTCATTCTTCTCCAGCTAATTAAACCTAATATACTAAGACTTGCCCCTGAAAAACGAAATGCGTCTACGTAGCTTGCAAGAACAAGGAGAACCGACCATCTCCTAAATAACTACAAAATCCAGGATTTGCACAGAAAAGCTTGTACTAAACTTTGGAATGACCACGAAAGACCCTAAACGATAGCGCTAAAACCGAAGAACCATGATCGATTTTCTCACTGAAAGAACCTCTACGAGTGCGTACGTACGTTCTATCTAAGTACAAGGACCTCTCCATCCATCCAAAAATGGAGGGCACCACCTCTATCTAGTTTAAACCCTTTTCTTTCCATGGCTGACTGAGCCAGCTAACGAATAACAAGATAGAACAAGCAAAAGTAACAGATAAAAGAAGTTCAATAATAGAAGAAGTCGATGACCATCTTTTACAGAAATGAAATTACTAGCAGGTGATGAGTTCATTGTTTCCTGTTGATGAAGAGCGAAGATTTGAGCTACACAGCCACAGACAGGATCTCTCAAGCGAGACTGAGCTTCGTAGCAGATTGTGGCAACTGCGTCAATACGTTTGCAGAGTGGAATGTGTAAGAGAAGCTTTGAAACGTTACTCGCACCAAACACCTTGTGCCCCGCCGCAAACTGTGCCGCAACTTGATCGAAGTCGAAATAAGGAGCAAATATGCACCGCCGCAAACTGTGACACAAAATGGATACTTGAGACTAAGCCTTGATGTAATGTTTTTATACTGATATTGATAGTAGAAAATTGTTAAGAAGTTGAGAGACAGTAACGAGTGCTTCATAAAGGACAGTAACATGATGTACGGTGATCTAGACACCTACGTTCTTCATTGCGGACAGACACTGTTATTGGTTAGACAAGCAACTGCATTCATCACTGTTATTGGTCAGAGAGGCGACTGGGATATCCTATCTGCCACTTTGGCTGTTCTAGTTGTGGAGGAGATTGGAGCGCTAGTGTATAGAGCTTCTTTACCATTGTTTGACAGAATTAGAGGCCTTGTTACAATGTTTAACTATTAGAAGGCTGGTCTTACCCTTGGTTTGTTCCTAAATTCATTTTAATATGAAATTGAAAACATCACAAGATTTGCTGATCCGTTCCACTTTGATATTCTCATGCTTTTCCGAGACTTGGTGTTTTGGATTATTCTTCATTAATGCAAGGATCAAGATTGCATGAGTTGAACGCTCAGCAAGGATAGAAAGAAGTTATAGTGCTGTTGGTCTCGCCCGATAGGATCCCATCTCTGTATTTGGTAACTTTGGATATCAGCATAGAGAAGAGACAATCTAAATTTAATACTGTGATAGAATTTGGTTCAGGAACGATTGTATATTTAGCATTCATCTCCCTTTTATATGCTTCTACATTAGCTCGGGCATTGGTACTTTGAACATGAGTTGCTCGAGTTGTGGTCTCCTAAGACTGTCCTTGCCTCTATGTATAGTCTTCATTGAAAATCTTCATGTGTTGCCTGAACTTGGATATCTTGGATATTTGTTGTTGAGGAGAAATTCTAACACTGAAGTGTCGGATACATATAGTTTATATTGTAAATTAATAAAAATGTACTAATCAATTCTGCAATTGGCTAGAAATTTTGGAATTCTTTTTTACTAATTTTTTCTCCTGAAAAATAAATAAAGAGTTTGAGTTTGAAATTATAAATTTATAATCAAAATTCAAGACATAAACTTAAATAATATGTTTGAATTTTAATTAATTGAGGCATTATTTTGTTTACCTAGAAAAGAGAATCATTATTTTGAATTACCTTTTCTTTAAATTATTAACTTAATTATGAAGTATATTAAATATAATTCAAATAAAATTTAATTATATTATATTAATCAAAATTCAAATTTTGAAGTTCTACTCAAAATCCAAATTATATTAATTACACCTGTAAATATTAGTTATTGACAAAATAAATAAAAAGTTACCCGATTATGTTAAAAAAGTTAAAATCCAGAAAATTACATGAAATTTTAAAGGAAACATGGCATACAAACCCTTGCCTTTTTAACATTTACGTGGATAAATAATAGTAGTACGTCAAATAATTAATTTTGTGACCAGAAATTAGACAGTTAATGATTCCAAGAGAATGCTAATAATGTTATATTTTTGCACTTCCCATCGATCAAAATTGAGAACACCATCCAGACCTTTTATCTGCCCTTTTCAAATGGATTATATGGTTACATGTACGTGAATAAATAGGCAACTATGCGTTCAGCCAAGGGAACATATTAGGCGATGAAGGAGGCCTTCCTGTGAGAACTTCAACCCCGGTTTCTGTTAAAAAGTGCATAACTCACCCCCAAAAGTTAGCTCAAGAGGGAGAGGTTTGCACACTATTATAAATTCGTGAATATCTTTATAGTTGTCCGATGTGAGATTCCTGACAGTTTCTAAAACCTGTAGGAGATGTTAAAGAGGAGAATGAAAATTTACCACACCATAATTACAGAGTTTGGTTCAACCCAAGTCAACGAAAAAAATCAAGTTAACGAATTTCAGAACCTAAAGGGTGACTTAAACGCCCTTACTAAAAAGACGACGACATTTTGATATAATTGGTTAAAATAACATCATTTTGATTAATAAATTCAAGACACTTGAAACTAATACGCAGTTTCGATTCTGTCCACTGGCCATCAATCGAATATGAAGATACAAGCTGATCCTATAATACGAAATAGAATGAGCACATTTACCAGAAGAGTGTGTTCAAACTGAGCACTGCGTTTACCGTCTGCAGTGACGGCTGTCCATCCATCAGGCCACATTCGATCACGCCAAACGCCTAATTGCCAAAAAGAGTTTGATTATAAAGCTGATGGACAAAATCATTTCCAATCAATTTTAAGCAGTTTGGAAACACACCTGAATTAATCATTGGCTCAATAGTGAAGGTCTGTCCAGCCTTCATCACGCCAACCGCCTTATTCCCTTACTAAGGTTAAGGTTACACGCCACAAATAAAAACCGATGTACTCTTGACTAACGGACTAACTTGCATACCTCGAGCAATTGAAAATTGAATAGAACTAACCTACACAAACTGTTGTTATTTTGAAAACTATCATTTATCTTTAGTATGATTTCGCTATCATGCAACTTCATATGCCGCTAATTTTCTTTTTATTCACAGCTCCAAAACAATGTCATATTAGATTTTAAGACTTCTAATACTTTGTTGTTTTGAGTAATAAATAAATGAAAAATTAGCGAAATATGACAGATGAAATTGTCTAATAGATAAGTCTCATTAATAAACATTAGCATTAAAAAAAAAAAAGATTAAACCGCAAGAGTTTGAGTGTATTTAACCTTTTTAAATACCAGTAAAGGAGTTATGTGGATACTTCCATAATGGGGAATATTGGGTGCACAATGGAAAAGTTCTCCTATTCCATGTCCACAATATGATCTCACCTGATCCAAACAAACCAAATTATGAACCATTCACTCAGCAACAAAACCATAATATAGAATAAGTAGATTACCACTGATAAGCCAGACATTGATGCATGACGATTAATAACCTCTCCAACTTCACGAAATCGAACTCCAGGTTTTACTAACCACGGAAGCAGAACCAATACAAGATACCAAAAGGTAAGTCCTCATAGGAGAAGTCAGATAATAAAGATTTTAATCATTGAAAAGTCTGGACTTAGAATATACCCGGGTGAAAAGATCAAAAAATTGCTCAAAAGACAAATATAACACAATTACAATGGGAATAAGATCAGAAAACAGTAATTTCTCCCAGTATGCTACAACACTAATTATTGAAACACACCGATTGATATAGCTTTCTCCAAGCACTCATAAGTACATTGGACCAGCCGTCTAGATGCTTCATCAACATTTCCAACAAAATATGTTTCATTGAGATGAGATCGCCTAAATAAAACAGCAACAACACTCAGAAAAGAACTCCTTAACTGATACATGCACAAGATACATAATAGGAATCCAGCATGAAACCAGATCCTCTGTCCAGTTTTACTCTGTCTTATTCTGTTTTATGGAATCTCAGTCATTTATTTTGTGGGACCCACGTGGGTCCCATGCGGACCCCACATAAATAAATGGCTGAGATTTATTGGACACAATAAGACACCTTAATATTGGACAGAGGATCTGGACTCATCCAGCATACCGTGGACTCCATTATAGTACACGGTGACGTCAACATTTACAATATCACCATCTTCTAATGTCCTGAAGCAAATCCATACAAAAGAAATAATTTAGAGTCAAATATCTAATCAAATTGTGCTCAAGTCATAACGCATATAGGACTAACAGGATAATAAGATAGGAATATGTATCAAGTTCCATGATGCAAATTGGAGGGTACACTTGCAGGATAACTAGTAGCTAAGTTAACACAGCATAACGCACATACCTAGCATCAGGAATGCCATGGCAGATCAGCTCATTAACCGACCTGTACCAGTAGCACTCCAAATATAAGCAGTGAATACAAATTCAAAGTTATGTACTATATACACAAAAAGACTACCAACGTGCAGCATGATTTTGGGAAGAAATGATACTTCAGAGGAGATGGGTATCCTGCTGCAATCAGGTACAATGCAGCCCATATTTAGCAAAGAACAACTAAAAATATCACAGATATCACTTACATTTAGAAAGTCATGAACAGTTCCCATTGCAATACATAAAACTGGCGTGATTCAAAGATATTCCACCAATTAAATAACAATTGGAATAGAGAACATAAAACATTACATATAACAGGAACAGTATCATTGTCTAATACAATTAGAAACTCTCAAAAATAAAACCAGAAATGTCGTCGAAATCAAGAAAGCACCGCCTTCGCCGTCGTGAAATCAAGAAAAGCCCTTTTCTTCTTTACGGAATCAAGAACCCTAATTGTGGCTCTGATACCATGTACAAGACAGAGTTTACTGAATAATACTTCTCTTATTCAGCATGTGTGTGTTAGTAATCCTTATATACAGAGTACACCAACTAGTACAGAATACGCAACTAATAGTAATACAGCATACTAACACCGTTAACTACTTACATCTACTAACTCTACTAACTGATAACAGTGCCAACTATTTAACAGTAACTGTACACTATCGAACTGAATAATTAACAAAGGAATAAATGAATTAATGAATTGTATCTTCCACAATGTCCATTAGGCAAAAGCTTTACTCACTCAAGTTATGGAGAAATGTTGAGATTTTGAGCTAAAAGTGATGAATATACCAGCTGCAATAGTTGCCTCGTGAACAACTCGATCGATTTCATCAGTGGTCACACCAGGACGAATGAATTGAGCTGCTGCATCTAAAACTTCCCTTGCTATCTGAAAAGAGCAACCATAATATGAAAAACAATGCATAACATAGTAGAAGAAGCAACAAAACTGCCGCTAAGGTTCAATTTAAGTCATAGTTTGCTTTAATAACTAGCCTAAGATTTGAAGACCTGTAGAATGTCCTATGATTATCAGAAAATGTCACCAGCTACTATCTTTGTAAATGGATCTTACCATAAAGCCTCACCCTTATCTAAATGGATGACAAACACATCAATGAGTGAACTACCTTAGAAAGTTGCAATGATGAAGAAGACAGCTTACTCGACAAGTTTCTCGCATTCTCTTGATTTGATCTTGGACACCACAACTATATTTATTTTGAGATTTTTACGCGAACTCTTCAGCATGGAAGACTGACAAATAGCAAATGTCAATTCATGTGAATTGAAGTGAAGCACTTTTCCTCAAAATATAAGAAAGGTAATTTATTACCCTAAGCTTTTTTAATAATGCTTAAAGAAGGCTCCTCCAGAATTAGGAATGACGGTGAGTTAGTTTATGGGCTCGGTTTTGTTAATTTTTTTAAAAATATTTTTAAAACTAAAAGTATAAAATAACACTTTTTAATTGAGTTCAAATTTATATTGTCAGGTTCAGGTTTATTTGAGACTTAATTTTTATAAATAAAATAATATCATTTTGTTTAAAATAGTTAAACTTCAAAATGACGTACCCTAACTTATTGAAAGCACTTGAATCCAAGTTAATAGGCCACCATTACCATTTCTACCGGGAATTGAATATGTTGATTGCTTTAGGTAAGTTTTAGGAATAAAAACTATATAAGAAGAGATAACAAAATAAATCAATTATGCTCCTTATAGTGTACATCTTAATATTTATACAGTATACAAGAGCAACTACATAATCATTAAGCAATTAATTAAGTAGTCGTTAATTATTTAATAGCTATTGATATTTATCTTTATTAAATAAAATTATTTTTATTGAAAATAATATTTTATTATTTTAAATAATAATAAGCACTAATAACTATTAAACAGTGGCTGTGAAACTTTTTCTAATTATCAATAGTCAGTATAGTTTATACAAACCAAATTATTTGTACATATCAATGAATAACATGTCATTAACATCAACCATTTTCGTACAAAACGCGTGCACATCTTGAAATAGAACTTGCCTATTAGAACACGTCATTTATGGGCGAGATTGCACGTGAGTATGTATTTACGTAAGAATTTTGCATATATAAATTGACACAGTATTATTCTCGTGTTTTGGTAATAACTTGAAATCTTTTTCTAAATCCTTTTTTTTTAAGCGGAAAAATTCACAACTGTTATTTTTTAGATGCGCATTACGTAAATCATTGAATTGACGTAATAGTCTGTAAATCACGCAAATCGGGTACTTCGCATTAAGCAATCCCTGTATGACAGGTTCGTTCGAGAAAGCATAAGTAGAGGATTCAAACACAGAACCTTCTGACTACATCCCCCTGCCCTACTAACTCGGCCACTCCCTATCCTTTAGATGTGTACTAAGTAAACTTCCAGATTGATACAATAGTCTGCAAATCACGCCAACCGGATACTCCGCTCTAAGTAAACCCTATACGACAAGCTCGATCGAAAAAACATAAGTTGGAGATTTGAATACAGGATATTTTAACCAGATGTCCAAAACTGAATCTAGGTAAGGGACAACTACTGTTACGGATACTCCCACTTTTGGAACTTCTACAACTATGGGGTGTAAACGGAATTGTCAGAGCTGATGTTCCATTTAGAAGAGCATAATCGAAGTATAGTGTCGAACAAGTAGGTGTAACTATTGAATTCTATGGTGGTGAACTAAATGGAGTCAGTTATAGTGATCCTGCTAATCCCAGCCGATCCTCCAAGAGTAGTGTAAAATGTCCCCCCATCGTCTAGTGGTTTAGGACATCTCTCTTTCAAGAAGGCAGCGGGGTTCGATTTCGTGAAGTCAAAGAGGTTTTTAATCGTCATGCATCAATGTCTGGCTTATCAGCGGTAATCTACCTAAGGTTCACAATTTTATAAGGACGAAGCTTTGGATGCCTTTAAAACGTTTAAGGCTGAAGTGGAAAATCAATGTGAAAAATGGATTAAAATCGTGAGGTCAGATAAAGGTAGAGAGTAATATGGTAGATACACTGAAAGTGAACAAGCACCTGGTCCTTTTGCGAAGTTTCTTCAGGAACATGAGATTGTTGCCCAGTACACCATGCCTGGTTCTCTAAATCAGAATAGTGTGGCAAAAAGAAGAGACCGAACCTTAATGGACATGGTGAGAAGTATGAGGAGTAACACAAAACTTCCTCAATTCCTATGGACAGAAGCTCTAAAGACGGCTGTGTATATATTAAACCGAGTTTAAACTAAGGCTATCTCAAAGACACCTTTTGAGTTATTTAAGGGTTGGAAACCGAGTCTGAGGCATATATGCGTTTGGGGATGCCCGTCTGAAGTGAGAATTTACAACCCACATGAGAAGAAGCTAGATCCAAAGACCATTAGTGGGTATTTCATTGGATATGCTGAAGTCTAAGGGGTATAGATTCTATTGTCCATCTCACAGCACTAGAATTGTGGAATCAAGAAATGCAAAATTTCTTAAGAATGACTTGATCAGTGGGTGTGGTCATTTTCCAGACATAGGTAGCGGCCATTATGAAGCTTAACCCTCTGGTGTAAGTGATCGATTGATTGTTATTCACACCCCTCAAGGTCAAACGAGTGTGGGACAACCAGTTGCTGAAGTTCCACGAGCTGTTAATACTAATCCAGTAGATCAAGTTGTGAACAAGGAACAGCCAGAAGTTATTGAGCAACCAGTTGAACAACAGGTTGAGCTACAAGTTCCTCGTGAGGATAACAATACAACATTAAGGAGATCCACTAGGGTTAGAAGGTCAGCAATACTTAGTGATTACATAGCGTATCTACAAGAATCAGATTACAACGTTGGAGCCGAAAATGATCCTGAAACGTTTTCAGAAGCATGAGTTCTAAGGAATCGGACTTGTGGTATAATGCTATGAAGGATGAGATGAATTCTACAACACCTAATCAAGTTTGGGATCTCGTTGAGTTGCCAAATGGTGTGAAAACCATTGGATGTAGATGGGTATTTAAGACAGAGAAAGACTCACGAGGCAACATTGAGAGACATAAGGCAAGACTTGTTGCCAAAGGGTTCACTAAAAGAGAAGGAATCGACTACATGGAAACATTTTTTCCTGTATCTAAGAAAGATTCTCTTCGTGTAATCGTGGCATTAGTAGCTCATTTTGATCTTGAGTTACATTAAATGGATGTGAAAACGGTGTTCCTCAATGGTGAACTAGAGGAAGAGGTTTACATGAAACAACCTGAAGGATTCTCCTCTAGTGATGGTGAGCATTTAGTCTGTAAGCTTAACAAATCCATATATGGGTTAAAACAAGCCTCCCGACAGTGGTATTTAAAATTTTATGAGGTTATCATTTCATTCGATTTTGAAGAGAATATGTGTAATACCCCACTCCCGTAGGACCTGAACCCGACATCGATGGTGATATCCGAGTCCGTGCCCCACAAGGTGGCGTGCTAGAGCACTAAAATAGTCAAAAGTCGATATAATTTTTTTTTCAAAACCACAAATATAATGTACGAAGATCCATAACCAAATTGGGCCCAATTTCAATCATAAACATTTTCAGTGACACATAACAACCAGTATCCAACTCATCAGAAAGTTACTAATCACTTAGGGCCCATTTCGAATACGAAACACTATAGTTATAATGACTTTACATTATAACATAACTCTATTTGTATACACATGGTACAAACATTTCGGAATCCATTATTGATACAAAAATTCGCAGAATACAAATTTGTACAAAATAATAAAATACAGAATGCAGATGCAAACTAATCCCGACCCCTATCTTTCACTTGCATGCAGTAGGTATACTCCCGTTGTCTAATGGGGTACTCTCCAAAGCCTGAAAAATAATTGCAAATTTTAGGTGAGTTTTTCGAACTCAATGAGTGACTATCATCGATGGCTCACCCAATCATATAACACATAATTCACATCATTACCCATTGCACACTTCACATTCAATACAATTTAATCACTCATATTATGCATATGTAGTGCATATGAGACTCACTTTTCATTTGTTGTTTTGTTGTGACCGAGTGCCTAAACTATCCCATATAGGGCTCATTAATAACTGTCCCTTATCTGCTTGGGAGATACAGGGCTCATTAACGTTGAGCCTGAGGCTCTGATTCACTTTTGAGCTCGAAGCTCATTTTCACTCATTGAGCTTTAAGCTCTGATCGGTGGCTACTCTGGTCACAACAACCATTATGTTTCATGCATTCATGAAATAAAATGCATCAGTCACATTTGCATGATCCACATTCACTCATATTCATAAATCATCGGACCGTAGTCCGGCATTTAACAATCATATTATGCACACTTATTTCATCTCATTCACATACAAGTAGCACTTTAATATTTCATTAATACATCATATTCATCGAACCTTCTATTCAGAAACCATCATAATCAATCACATTCACATAATGATTCAGTAGTCAATTAATACAAAATTCAAATAACAAACAATAAAGTGAGACTATCTCGATCTACTCACGATACGCTCCAGATTAGCATTTGCTTCCAAATTCTAGGAACGCCTGAATGCGGGCGTTTATCCTGCACATCCCATTTATGGAATACACAATTCACACACATTACAAAACTCATTTATGCACAAATAGTTTTATGGACTATGTACAATGCACGCTCAATGACAATCCTGGGTACTTTACCAACTTCATATCTTATGCTCATTTTCATTTCATAACTCAATCATATGAATATCATTATTGTTGCACCCCATTTTAGGAGCCCAACAATCGGTTTCTGATACCGAAGAACTTTAGGCCCAAGTCCCGATCCCCACCGCTGAGCCCAGGGTGACCCATCGGGATAGTCGTATGAGATAAAAGCGGAAAGGATTTCAATTTAAAACAAATCCTAGTGTGATAGCAAAGAGGAGTTCGCCGCGGTGTAAGCCAATCCTCGTCGAGGCGAAGACGCAAAAGGGGGCGCTCATCGCGACGACATATCGATACGTCGCGGCGAGTGTCCCAAAATCATAAATCCGACATCCAACATTCAACCATTCAAAACAAACACATACATTCACATCTAACAACAAGCTAAGCATACTCGTACACAAAAGAAACTTTAATCCTTCATATCGTTACAAATCCCACAAATTCGAACAAACATTGCTTACACAACGACATACATACCAAAGCTTGAAGCAAAATACATAAGGATGCTCAATGTTGATATGCTCAATAAGCTATCCAAAATAGTCACTAACTTAGTACAAAGATCTCTAACTATTG
>JAOTBA010000004.1:1541653-1557071 GCA_025629845.1 Erythroxylum squamatum | reverse complement strand
AATGAATTATTATTTTATATTTTCAATGGGCCTCAAGGAATTTTTTAAAAATTATTATTTTATGCATTTAGCGAGGTTATTATTTTATCTCATTGGCCCAAGTCGGGACCGGATAAAATTATTATTTAATCGAGGTTATTAATTTATCGAATATTCATTTATCGAGGTTTTACTGATATTTCTATATAAATATAAATATAAATACATTATTTTAAATATAAATCACATATAATAGAATAAAATAAAATTATTATATTATTAATAATAATAATTTTATATAATTAATAAGAAATTGTATATAATTGATAATAAAATAATAAAACTTTTATTAAAATTTTTACGATCATGACTTGAACCGTAACTTTTTCATTGGAAATGATTTCTGTTTTAAAATCATAGCGTTGAATCTCTTGTAATAACCGTTTTAATATTAGGAGTATAATAGTCATTTATTATACATTTCATTACATTCCGTCAATATTCCAAACAATATTTCACTATATTATATTCCATTCCGTTATAAACCTTTTTGTTCTGTTTCATTTCATTCTATTAATTAACATCCAACCAAATAGGTCCAAGTATTTATGGGTGAATGGTTAAAGTACTCAACTAATAATTTATAAGGATAATGATTTCTATAATGAATTATTAATTAAAAATTAGTATTAAATTAAAAAAATGTTATTTTAATTATTTTCTTATTTTAATTATACATGCAACTGACGTGGATGAAGATAAGTTTGGAATGACCTAGTGAACACGGGCTCTGACCCTGGTGGCTTTTTCTGGGTCCAGGCTTTGGATTCTTGGAAGACCGAAGACAATTCATGTAAATGGTTAGACAGAGGAGAAGGAGAATTACAGAAATACGGAGAGATCAGAGAAAGTGGGTCTAAAAGAGAGAACTACAGAAAAAATTCGTTTCCCTTCTAGATACAGGGCACGTGTTGAAGAGTTTGTTAATCGATCACATAAGCGAAACGGTGCGTATGATTATGTTGATTTCATGCTAACGTGGCAATTATTATGTCTATACCTTGCGACAAGAGCCAGTGTTATATCTAAAGCAATTAGTCAACAGTGAATGGATTTGGTAAAGCTTTGGGCCGATCCAACGGCATACGGTCCAAGTCTGATCTAAATAATTTTAACTTTGCTTTTTTTTTTAGTTTTACTTACGAGGTATTTTAGGAGGGTTCTAATTTTAAAAAAGTGCCTTTAAGTCATCCACATTTAGACTAATCCTTGCTCGCACCGGATCAGCTCATAAGGGATAAAATACTAATCAAACAGATTTTTCCATTTTCAGGGCTCGAACTTAAAACCTCTAATTAAAAGATGAGAGTGCTAAACCACTCGCCCCAATCATTTTAAGTTTGATTTGATTGAGCCTATAACTAATTCTCAAGTTTAATAGCATTTTTTAGGCTTAAATTTTGACCAAATTGAATAAGAAAATCTTATCAACCTTAATTTAAGTTTTTCCTTAACTTTTTGAAGTTCTTTTGTTTTTTAAATAATATCTCATTAATTTTAAATAAAAATACTTAGTGGTCAAAAAATTTACTTATATAATTTATTTTAATTATATAAATTTAAATATTTGTTAATGTTAAATTTGTTAATTTCCTTTTTAACTGTTCTCATTTTGCATCTTCCCCCGTAGCCATCTCTCCCTGATCTCTCGTTTGTTTCTCATTCTTTTCTCTCTGGATACGCATAATCAGCAGATTTATATATACAATCTCTCATCTCCGAAAGAAACAGTGAAGAACCCAAGAAAGGGAACACACAGGACTTGTCACGGTATCAGCATCTTACACTCACACTCTTTGTCAAAGGGTAAAACTCGAATTGATTTCTTACCCTTTATTCATTTCTTTATTCTTTTTGCTTTGGCTGTTTCAAATCGAAGTTTGGTTTGTTTGGCTCATCTTCATACCCAGCCGTGTCTCGTGCTTTTGTTCAGCGTTTCTTTCCATGTAACTTCTTGTTAGCCTGTTTGTGTTCTATTTTTACTCTTTTATGGTTTCATTCTACAAGTTTTCTTCATATACATTACGTTGTTGAATTTGATTTTATGGTCTATGGATGTTAGGGTGTCATTTTTTTCTGTGTTAATTAGGTTTGTGACTTTGGACATTCCTGTATTATATGTCTCGGCATCTTAGTTGTTACATGTGTTTGATGCTTGTATTGCTTGATGATGAAATTGTTAATCTAAAAACAAGATTTGAATATCTAAGAGAACATCTTGCTTTCTGGCATTTCTCTTTCGGGGTCTTGCGTTTGTTCTTGTTTAGATTTTGACATTATTTTTCTTGTTTTGAACCTTAGTAGATCATCCCTCGTGTTTTGCTTGGGTTAATTTATAGTTCCATTTTCCTTTACCTCAAGTTTCAGTTTGTTTTCAGGAGAGCATTGGGACAGCTGGCATGAGTAAATTCGGTTTTGAAGTTCTGAGTTGTTTGGGTTTACATCTTTTAACAAGTTAAGAAGCATAAATAGAAAAGAAAGAAACAATGAGGAAGATGACCATTGCCTTATCGTTTCTTCTCTTTTGGATAATAGTAAAGCATTCAAATTCCAATCAAGAATTCGATGTCCGTCAACACCTGTCTACGGTCACAGGGTCTCGTTCTCTCTGTAATCTCATTCCCCTTACCTCTTTTCAATGATTTTTGCTAACTGTTTGCTGTTTTGAATTTTCTCAGATACGGTGTTGTTAAAGATGTAATCAATACCTCTTTTGTTCCTTCCCATATTCCAGATGGTTGCACTCCTATCCACTTAAACCTCGTGGTAATTTCCCTCTTTCAAAATTGAGTTGGATTTGTTAGTCTTTTAGAGTTTCAACGTTCAAGTGTATGCTTTGCTTGTCTGGTATGTGGTTTCGCTTTTGGATTTCTCAAGGCTTAAGTTGGTGTGATATAGGTGTTAAATGTTATGGATTGAAAGCTTAAATTGGAAATGAATTGATTTGAGGTTAGATTTTTAGGCTAGACATGGGACTCGTTCTCCCACCAAAAAGCGTATGAAAGAGTTGGAAAAACTGGCTTCTCATTTGGAGGAACTTATGAGAGACGCGACTTTGCATAATGTTCCTGCTTGGATGCGAGGCTGGAAATCTCCTTGGAGAGGGAAGTCAAAGGGTGGAGAATTGATTGAAAAGGGAGAAGGGGAACTGTATCATCTTGGAATTCGGATTAAGGAAATGTTTCCCAGCTTGTTTGAGGGGGATTATCACCCAGATGTGCACACAATCAAGGCCACACAGGTGAGATTTGTGTCTTGTTCTAGATGAGTAAAATTTCTATATTCAAAATTCCCAATTTGATGCTTTATTTCCATTCTTGTAACTTCGAGGCATTTCTTATTCTCCTCGTTTCCTTCTCTAGAATCAATTAATGTCTCATGTTCTTAATGTCACAGGTTCATCGGGCATCAGCTAGTGCTGTGGCATTTGGCATGGGGCTGCTAAGTGGGAAGGGAACTCTTGGACACGGACGTCATCGAGCTTTTGCTGTCACCAGTGAAAGTCGTGCAAGCGACATATTGCTTAGATTTTATGATACTTGTGAAAGCTACAAGGTATTTTTGCATGTTTGCCTTTTTTGGTTGATTTTCTTGTTGACTGTGCTTTAAGTCAGCAAAAGGTACTTCATTCTGTTTCCATAAGTTTCATGTCCCATTTGGATGATGTTAATCATCCATCTAAAGCTTTGGTGCCTGCGGGCAGGTTTATAGGGAAAAAGAAGAGCCTGCCGTGAATAAACTTAAGGAACCTGTATTGGATGAAATTAGCTCTGCATTAATTCACCGCTATGGGTTAAACTTCACAAGACAGGATACTGCCTCCCTATGGTTTCTTTGTAAACAGGTACTTCACTTTATCTGACTTGCACATCTTTGTGATGGTCAAATCTCTGTGGCTTATGAAGTCTCAGATCATTCCTAATTGTAATAAACGATCCCTTATTTAGCTAATTTTAATTCTGTGGCATTGTCCAATTGTCTCTCTATTTGTTTTGGCAGGAAGCATCCTTGTTGGATATAGCTGATCAGGCTTGTGGTCTTTTCACTCCGTCTGAGGTGGATGGAATGTTCTATTCTGTTTCAGAAGTACAGCTTAGTAAATTTTCTGTTTTTGCTTCATCATATTAAAATTTTAAAATTGGGCATAGGTTGCTTTGTTGGAATGGACAGATGATTTGGAGGTGTTTATATTGAAAGGTTATGGTCAATCCTTAAACTATCGCATGGGAGTTCCATTGCTTGAAGATGTTCTTCAATCAATGGAACAAGCAATCAAGGCTCAAGAAGGTCGGTGCATTCAAATGCTTCAATTTAAGTTTTTTTTTCCATATTCTATTGCCAGTTATTCTCTTTAAGTTTGGCTGTTTTTGCTGATCTTTCTTCAAACTTTCATGTGGGACAATACTTGTAATACTCTAGTAAACAAGGAACCTCCTGGAATGAATTCTTTTTCCCTTTTGTGTTTTTCCTTTAACCAGAGTGATTATCACTATTTCTTCCTTCCTGGTTGGTTTGTCTTTCAAAGAAAATTTTGCCAGAGTTGTGAATATCTTGAGCTTAATACCTTTTGCTTTTGTAGAGAAGCATCCTCCTGGAAGTTACGAAAAGGCCAGATTGCGATTTGCGCATGCGGAAACTGTGGTTCCGTTTACATGTCTACTTGGGCTTTTCCTTGAAGGATCTGGTTAGTCATTCTTTCCACTCTCTAATGTTGACTTAATCTTCATTTATAAGCAACATCTGGAACAAGTATGATTTTTTACTGTTTCATTGTTTTTACCATATTCTGAACACTTAAAATGTTTGAAATCTTCAAGAATTCCAGAAAATACAAAGAGAACAACCCTTGGAAATTCCTCCAAAACCTCCACGGAGTAGAAATTGGTGGGGTAGTTTCGTTGCACCTTTTGCTGGGAACAACATACTTGTCCTGTATACATGTCCGGCAAGCTCTTCAACTTCAAGCAAGTACTTAGTGCAAGTGCTTCACAATGAGAAACCCATTCCTGTGCCGGTATATATATGTAGACACAATTTTTTCTCCTTTCTTATCTTCAAGATCTTGGATTCTGAATTTACTTTCGTGTTTCTATAGGGATGTAATTATTCTGACTTATGTCCATTTCAAGTGTTTAAGGTACTTTGCAATAACTTTTGTGACATTCATTTTTGGTGTTTATTTAGATAATTACCTGTCGTCCTCCTCATTGTGCACTATTTTCCTTTGCTTAGGAAGGAATTGTTGCTCCTCACCTAAAGCACAGCTACAATGCAGTGTGCACCATGAACCTGGAGCGAGTAGAAAAGAAATCTATAACGAGTAAGTTATTACTGCCCTTCCGTTGGCTTTTTCCGATCAGTACCGGTGACACGCAATCTACCAAAGATGAGTTTTAATTTGATTACTCAAGAAGCAGCAAAAGAGCAAGTCTTTTCCTGGTTGGTTCTTCCCCTTTTGTATGGCTCTTGCTTATAGAGACTTCGGCTAATTTGCTTTCTGATGTATTTCTTATTTTCTTGACATACCTAAAGTGGCTCATGAACAATTTTTTTTGTTGTGGGATAAAAGAATGTAGGTTGATTTGGATCAATATAACAGAAAATTTTGCATCTTTTTGGAGTTTCATTCCTTATAAATTAGAAAAGTTGAAGGGTTAAATTATAAAATATCGGATCAGAACTGTGGAAGTCGAAATACTAGAAAATACATGGATCACAATTATAAATTAAAAAAGTTGAAAGGTAGAATTGAAGGTGGGAGGCATATTATCCGAAATTGAAATCCCAGTCACTAGATAGGCCTAATGACCTTTTTAAGGCTGGACTGATCACCTTCTAAATCTTTCATTGAAGGGTTCAGATCACCTGTTTTTATTATGTTTCATGAATATTCATCTATTTATTTTTTGTTCTATTTAATAAATGAATAAATGCTCATGAAATAGGATAAGAACAGATGATCTGTTCTCCTCACTTAGAGCTCACACCACTTAAACAATGCTCTTAGCAGCAGTCAAGAAGATCAACCTACCAATTCCACTAATATTTACCTTTAATCTTTATGCTTAATTGAATTAATACTTAAAAAGGTGATAGATAAATTCTTTAATAAACCTCACTAGGGTTTGGTAAAAAATTACCAATGATAGTAAATAAATAAAAATTTATTATTGGTGCCGATTTAAAATGACAATTTTGATTTGGCCTAATCCAATTTGAAATTAAAGAATTATATTTAAATTGATCAAATTTTTGATTGAATATAGATTTAAATTTTTTTAAAAATTATATTTTTTTAATTAGTAATATTGAAGTAATATCACGAGCAAAATTAAGTGTTTGAGCTTGAGGTATGGATCAATTTCATCCTCCAGTACCTACATTTTTTATAATTTGTAAATTATATATTTTGAATAAATTATTAATAATTTAGAATATTGAACATATCTCATTCAAGTAATTGATTAAAAATATAAGTTAAAGGGATTTGAAATTGATATACTTAAATTTCATAAATCTTGTCAATATTAACTTTTAATATGCATCTAAATATTTTTTTACAAAATAAAAACTATTTTATTCTTATAAAATAATTTTTTATTAAGTTGTAGGTATATTTTTATTTCAATAAATAGCTGAAGGCTGCGATCAGTTGTGGTCAATCTCACAACGATATTTTTAATGTCAATATCATGTGTTTTGACCAATTTAATGATGAATTGGGCCATTCGATTCGGCCCATTTACTCCGTTTCTTCTCCGATCAATCTATGAACTGGCGCACACGCAGTGAAACGACCACCAAATTACACAGAGAGAAGTGTGGTGGAGGATTCGTGGAAGATCCGAAATGGCGGATCTGAATCTAGAGTTGCAGGAATCGGGTTGGGAGGAATTGAGGAAAGAGGCTCGGAAGATTGAGGGAGATCTCGACGTCAAGCTCTCTTCTTACGCCAAGCTTGGTGCTCGCTTCACTCAAGGAGGTAAAATTTTTCGTTGCTTTTCCTTACCCCAATTATTTGGCTTTTTCATTTAGGTGTTTGATTTGGTATCGAGAACTGTTGATTTTTGGGGGTTATTATGAATTGTTTTTAACAGTTTGAATTTCCCATCTTGAGAATAGCTTTTTAGTTCCAGATTGACAAGTGACTGATCGCAAGCATTTTTGCAGAAAACTAAGAAGGGAGATTTTGCTTTTCAGTGTATGTTTTCTTGAGTACAAGTAACCAGAATTTATAAAGAAAAGGATAAACTCCTCTCTGCCAGAGATTTGTTAGTTTTAAATTGTTTTGATAGGGATATCACAATTCAGAGATTCTACTTGAATCTGTAGTTTGCACCTTTTAGTTGTCCTAAGAACTAACAACATTAGCAACTTATGTTGTCTTTGATGTGTTATTCTGAAATGTACCATCTTGTCTGAAGCTTTCATCCGTCAGAATTTCCATAGTTGTATGAAACTGTCGTCCTCTGTGATAAAACATGCCCTGGATTCAGGTTATGTGGAATCTGGTTCACCAACTCTTGGATCCAGCAGGTCATGGAAGTCCATGGAAATGGAAATTCAATCGTTGCTCGAGAAGCTACTAGACATAAATGATTCAATGAGTAGATGTGCTGCGTCTGCAGTTCCAACTACTTCAGTTACTCAAAAGCTGGCAAGGCACAGAGACATACTTCACGAGTTTACTCAGGTTTAGTATGTTCTTTCCTGCTTTCGTTTCATCCTTGTTCTGCTCCTAGTTCCCTTCATCTCAGAAGAAATATGTTGTGTTGCTGCCTTGCAAGTGCCAGTAAGTGCATACTCTAGAGATTCATGTTGTGACATCTGCATACTGATGTACTTGCAATTGCTAATTAGCAAACTCTAATTATTATCCCAATTTTTGGCAATATTACACTTATCTTAATGATTGAGGTGATACATATATGCTAATACTTGCAGGAATCTAAGCTGTATGTAAGGTGACTTGAAGTTCTGTAGTTATGAAATTGAATTGTTTCATTAAGAAGTTTTACGGCATTCATCTTTATTGAACAATTAGAATTTGTTGCTTTAGGAATTTAGACGAATCAAGGGCAATATAAACTCAATGAGAGAGCACGCCGAGCTGCTAAGTTCTGTCAGAGATGATATAACCGAGTACAAGGTGAGTGTTGTGTGCAATCTCCAAACCTTTAACCGGTATTCCACTTTTTCATTATTTTTTTGAGGTTGAGTTTCAATATGTGCCTTCATGCAGGCATCTGGCAGTATGTCTCCAAGAATGCAGATACTGCGGGAAAGAGCTGCCATCCATGGAAGCATTTCTCATGTAAGATCTTACTGGTTTCTTCCATGTAGATGCTTATGTATATGTACATCAATGGATAGGAACATTCTGAAAGTCCGTTGTTATGGATAGCTCTGACGAAAGATTGGGCTAATGATGTATACAAAACTTAAATTCTCGTTGTAGATGCTACATAGTTGGTTCTCATCCTTTCGATGTTCTTGAAATGGATATGTTTGTAAATGTACAGGTAGATTGTGTTTATGGTTCTGTGAGAAGAAGAGGAAGCACTAATATATTGTCAGACCTATAATTACTCCCTTTAAACGTGCTTTTTGTTTTTGAATGATTATGTATGTTTGATCGATGAGAGAGCTATTTGATCAATATACTAATTGCATTTTCGTTAATGTTTGTTGCATAAATTTTTCATATTGCTACTCGTATTAGAGTAAAATTCATTCAACTTTCTGCAGATTGATGATGTTATCAATCAAGCTCAAACCACAAGGGCCGTATTAGGTTCACAAAGGACTCTGTTTGGAGATGTTCAAGGGAAAGTGAAAGGTCTACGTAACAAATTTTCAGATATACGAGGCGTACTTGGTAGTACTACATGAAGCATTTTGTATTTTTAGCTTCACTTCCTTGCTATACCCATTACTCAGTACTAATTTTGTGCTTTTTTTCCCCCACATTTTAAGGTTCTATAAGGAGACGCAAATCAAGAGACACCCTTATACTGTCTGCTGTTATTGCAGCTTGTACGTTGTTCCTTATTATCTATTGGCTCTCCAAATGACATGTTAATACTGTCACTGAAATATATGCTGGCTCTTTTCAAAAGTAATTTTGTACTTTGTTAGGTTGGATTCTATGTACTGGAGCTAATTGCTGCGATTAAGCAAAAGATACTTCAGTTTGTTTTCTATTGGTTTGCTATGTGGAATACTTTCCTACGTTAAAGAGTTTCTTATCACCTAAATACGGTCTTCGAAGAAAGAAAGTTCGTATATCTTGTCATTTTCTCGAACCTGTAACTCAGAATTGTAGTGCCTTGTTAGGTATCAATACATCAATGGTAGTAGCTTTGGGCTCAGTTTGAGTGCCTAGGTTTATGCTGAGTTATGCTTCCTGTTTAAGGCTGTTTCTTCTCAAACACAAGGTCAATAATTATGGAGCCTGGATTGTTAATTACCATGAAGACTTTGCAGAAGCTTGGTAACCTGTTCCAGGCAAAAGAGGAAAAGAGAAAAACGAACATAAACAGACATCGGGTTTATGATTTAAGGTTAAGGATAGAAAACAAAAAGAGACCTGAGAGTACCTTTATTGGGGAATCTGCAAGAGTGATTAGTTCTACACAGAAACAAAGAAGAAAAAGGACTTGCTTTCATATGTCATACAGTATGTCTCCACGTCAAAGGTAGGCATATATGCACAAACAGAGGTTTAGTGCCATAACCCTAGAAAATTACTTACTTCAGTGATTTAGTGAAATTGTACAATATCACTGAACTACTTATCAGATCTTCTGGTGCCAAAAGAAGCCACAGAGCTGTAAATACCAGCTTTTGTGGCTTTCTACCCTCCATTAAGAGAGAAAACACAGTTTGGTGTCTCTGTTTTTGTTCTTAAAAGTTGTTAACAATTACTATAGACAGCTATTCAGCTTGTAGAATAGCTTTGAGGAAAGATCCTTTTACAATCCTCCCCAGGTTAATGTTCTTCTGCCAGGTGAGACCAGCTGTCTCTCTGGTTTGTTCATGACATTATCATGGTAGCTCGATGCGTAGTTCTCCGAATGCATTTTTGGATTGTTGCAGAACATTTCGGGACATCCTTTGAACATACTTGGAAGGGCGTTAGTGTTGTAACTTTGGTTCTCAACCACAGAACTGGACACATTGAGGATTCCTGAAATCTAAAATGCAACAAACCTCACCATCAACTACCGCTACTACAAATGGTTCGTTTAGATAGAAGGATTCCTAGAACAAACTGTTATGACTCTGCCTATCATTGCAGTGCTGCAACAAAATTGCTAGCCAATAACTTTACCGCAAATTCAGATAAACTGAACGATTATAGTGAAACTATCCGTTCAACTCATAATTGTTACAGTTGATACACAAGTCAGGTGATCAAAGAACAAAGGCAAAGGCAAACTTTAAACAAAACTAGGCTTAAGAGGGAAGTTGAAAAGAAAAGAGTAGGTGTAAAGTCACAACTCAGAAGAGAGTATTTCTATGAACAAACTTAAAAAGATTACCAGTAGATTCATATGAGGGTCACTCCCACTGTCCTGTGCAATAGCAGATACTGCAAGCTTATCAGCAACCTTAAATCTCGAAGCAGCTCAAGAACATAGGTAACTTATATGTCAATAAGTAACCTAATCTAAGTACTTCAAAGCTTAATGAACGCTGCAGCTCCGACTAAAGCCATAAGTCATGATGTTTTCTCTTGCTCTGTACATTTCAAGCCACTCAAGTAAACCTGAGATTGAATCACCGTTCTCCCGATTTTGAACCCAGGAATTACTGTGAAGCCTACCTTTAACTTTGTTTTAGCTGACGAGGTGCATTTTCTCGTAACGTCTTGCATATAAACCATAGAGAAATCAACCCCTCTTTCTACTTGAAAAATCTCAACAACAGGATCAAAGGAAAATGCCAGCTTGTGAAGGGTCCATACAGAACCAGCCATGTTAACAAATGACTCGTAGAAGACGCTCAGTGACCTCCACGAACTCAACACAACTTCATTCGTGTCCAGATTGCAGAAAATCGAGGACTCCATTGATGGATGTACAAGCTCTTGACACTTCTGTTCACAGAATCTTGAAAATTCACATCCGGGGCTTCTACTTAGTAACTCGAGAGGGGTGCTGGATACATGCTCAAGCAGTTGCTTCGTCGAGTCATTGATCTTCACTGAATTATCCAAGTGCCCATTACATTGAGTTTCAGTCTCGTTCTCATCCAACCCAAAACCTTTCAAATCAAAACCTCTGAATATGACCAAACAAACATAAGACAAAAACGCGTACTGATTATGCCCTTTATTGGCATATTCAATGTTAGAATGAACTGAATTGGCCGCCAAATCCAAATCCCACCCAACTTTTCTCATCAAATGAATCAAAACCTTAGTGAATTTATGCGTTGTTCTACAAGCATCATTCAATATAGACTCAAAAACTTTGACAGAAAACGAAACCTCTGAACGCGAGTTGAGCTTCAGATTACGAGATAACCTTCTCGAAAGCTTCGAATTGAGCTTCTGCACATCACCTAATTTTTTCCTCAAACTCAATACTTCGTTATCCTTTTGATCTATCTCTGCTTGCAATCGGTCCGAAACAGTCCCCAAAACTCTCAACTTACTTTGATTCTCTTGCACCCGAGCTTCCAAGCAAGACCCAATAGGCAAATCCGCCGAAAAATCAGAACTCCGACGCAAATCTTTGTAAAACCCCTTGAAGTCCGACAATTTCTGAAGGTGCGAAACCAAAGCCTCGTCAGCAGAATTTATTCCTTCCTCGTTGAAAGGAACGTGAGCGGTTTGCAGCTGCAAGTACGAAGCTTCAAACGAAGAAACCGTAGCGAAAATCGAAGAAATCAAGGTGTGGGACAACTGGGCATTTACAGGCCTGAATTGGGTTTCTTCTTTACACTTCTCGACCGGTGTCTGCTGGGACGACTGCTGAACAACGTTTGAAGATGAGTCGATTAAGGTTTGGTTCGTGGGTCGGTCTGGTTTGAGGATAATAACTTTCTGGTCGGGAATGAAATCCTCGGCTGAGTCAAGGAGAGAGAAGCTGTCGTCGGCGTCGGTTGTCTCCTCGGCGAAGAACTCGAAAGTCTTGGTCTTGAAAGCAAGTGCAAATTTCTGGAACATTTCGGAGATTTGAGGTTGTTTTTGTGACAAAGATGTCTTCTCGTTGTTGTTCTCTACCATTTTCAGTCATAAAAAAAGAAGAAAAAAAGAACAATTGTTCTTGACTTGAGTTTTGGGGTTTCCAGAGAACAGAATCGAGCTGAAACTTCTACTCTGGATCGATTGAAGCAAAGAAGAAAGTGAAAAATCCAAAGAGATGGAGTTCTTACGGTGTCTTCTGCTCTACAATACGCAGTGAGAAGTGCTTTTCTCTGCTCTTATTTGGATGTCTTTGAAGGAAGGCATTGTGTAGAGAAGTAGGTTTGCTTTCCTTGCACTTAGTGCTTGGTGTTTCTTTTTAGATATGATAAGATAATATTTTTATTTTCTTAAATTAAAAAATATTAACTAATTTTAATTCTCATTTTTTTCAATTTTTTATTAAGAATAATGAAGAAATATTAAATTTATTAATATGAATTTATTATTAAATATTATTAATATGACCAAAAAAAATTAATTTAATTCAAACTAAAGACAACTTACTTCAAATGTAAATAAATATTGCAGTTTTTAACAAAAATATTTTTATTAATTACGTATCACATTAATATTAATTTATATTTTAATATAAATATTAAATTAAAAGTGCAGCTATAATTTTTATTTTAATCATATTAGTTAACTTATATTTACTTTTACTTTTATTTGCGTTATATATTTAATTTTTTTAAAAACAACCTTTTCATTGATTAAAAGTAAAGTTGTATATTATTGAATTTTTTCAAATTGGACGTATCAATAAAATTTATATTGTATTATTGTTGCGTATATTTATTGATAATTGATTTTGACTTCGGATATATTCACGCAATAATCTAAGAAAAAAAGGGCTCGAGTATTTTGTTCTCGTTAAGGTATTCTAACTCTGTATTACTTAATCTGTTTCACATATTTACGTGAACCTTATATAAATGTGTGGATTAAATTTAATAAAACACAGTAGAAAATAGCTACCTGAAAAAAAGATCTGGTCCAAAAAAACAAAGAAAAAAAAGGAAAAAACAGTCCTAAAAATTCCTTACACACTAGCCGGTCTTATTGTGACCGTTACGCAGTTTACAACCTCAAAAGTTCAACCGAAAAATAACAGAAAATTGTCATAATTTTTATTGACCTTCAATTTAAAATTTCTTATTTTAAAATTTTAGAAAACATAATTAACGTATTTATTAAAAATAAAATATTTTAAAGTAATAAATTTTGGCTTATATATTAGCGTAAAGCCGTAAACATTAAAATTAGAAATACATTTTTTGCTAAAATAAAAAGACTATGGTTATTTGAGTGATCAGATCATCAAACGACTTCGTTGCTTGTGTGCTTGAACGTACAAAATCGAACAGGCCTACTAGATTACTTGGTGGTCGGAGTTTTGCCAGTCAGTGTCTTTTACTCTTTAAGCAAGGAATTGATTTTTTAATAATAAAAAAAGTTACAGTCGTTATTTTGCTAATGCATGTTAATAATATAATATAAAAATAAATATTTTAAATAAATAAAAAACTTAAAATTAAATAATAAAATTAATCTAACTAACATTTATAAATAAACTGAACTTGTTTATATTTCCAACGATTGCTTGCGCATCTAAAAATAATCAAATTCATACTCATAAGTTAATGATAATAAAGAAGAGGATGTTTTGTTAGATGTGCAATTTTATTGAAAAGAAAAAGGTAAAAAATATAATGGTAAGAGACAAATTAAACGTAGCTAATATTATGGACAAATTAAGAGATACAAGATTTAAGTAATTTAAACATATTAAAAGAAGATACTCAAACACCTCGGCAAAAAAATGTGAAAAGATCGTAATTAAAAATTGTAAGAAAAAAATAGGGAGGCATAAAAAGATTTGGGAGGAAGTAGTAAAAAAAGATGTGACAAATTGACAATATTAAAACTTATCAAAGATATGACCCATAATAGAAAATTTTATTATTATCACTAATATTGTTATTATTATTATGTTTATGATTATTAATGATGGTATTATTATTATTATTCTTAGTTTTTTTACTATTATTTATATATATTAGTTATTTTATTTTTCCTATTAAATTTCCTATTATTTATTTATTTAAATTTAGTTTTTTTCTTTTTTAGTCACTTAGGTTATTTTATTCTAATTTTGCTCTTATTTATCATTTTTATTTTTATTTTTTTATATTATACTTTATTTTATTTTTAGATTATTTAGAAATAAATCCTCTGCGAGTTAATGGAAAGGTTGTGTATTACGTCGCGTACAGAAAGATAATGTTATATACTTTTTTCTCAAAACAATTATAAATTTAATAAATTAGTTTTTGTACGGTTGTGTGGCTCAATAATTTTTTAAAAAAGATAATGTTATATGTACGAATGTGGATGGACTTTTTTTTTTTGGTTACAAAAGAAAAAAAAAAAAGAGTCTAGCTCATAGAGTTGAAATCCCGTTGAAGGGATCGATGGTAAAGGGTTTCTTATACGTCGCGATGGAGTGCATTCAAAAGGCTCCAGGGTGGCTGCCGAAGAATATGCAGTCTCAGCGATGCGACCGAAGCTAGGTAGGCCAAGTGATCCGCACATTGGTTCCCTTCGCGAGGCGTATGCACAATGTGGACGGTCCACTCTCGCTGAAGTAAGTCACGAATACCTGCCACCAAAGAAGCAAAATCAGTTAAGGCCTGAAATGAAGATGAGAGAATATTAATGACCTCGAGGGAATCAACTTCGAGAATCACTCGACGATAACCCCACTCCCAGGCTAACAGCAACCCGGAGTACATCCCGAAAAATTCTGCCATGACAGGATGACCGACACCTAACTGTTGTAAGAAGCCGCCGCACCAATGCCCCTGCCAATTGCGAAGAAGGCCGCCCGCAGACTCAATATTAGAGCCCAGTTTTACAGAGCCATCCGTATTAAGCTTGATCCACCTGTCAGGTGGGGGTTGCCAGCCGACTAGAGAACCCAAAGGCAGACCTTGAGACTGAAAAATTCGATGGTCGATCATGTGGGCACGAAGAATCCAATGAGTATAAGCCATGACAATATTAGAGCCATTCATAGGCCAAACAAAATCTTGCTCAAAAATGCTGTTGTTCTGCCAACGCCAAAGAAACCAACAGGCGACTCCAAAGATAGTAGCCCACTCGGCCCGATGAACTTGAACAAGG
>JAOTBA010000004.1:1474845-1523467 GCA_025629845.1 Erythroxylum squamatum | reverse complement strand
ATAGTACCTTATATATGGAATAGATGCTAGGTTTAGGTCTTTACGTAGGTTTTTACGTTTGCATGGGAGACTAACACATACGAACGGGCCGTGGACATGTGGACTTGGGCCTGGGCCTTGTATGGCCGACCCAACCAGAACTAAATTTTACATGCTTACAATTAATTTTTATATTCATTAAATACTGTCATCTTTTTTTTAAATCAACATTTTTTTATTTCTAATTATACACAATGAAGGGATTATTTACAATTTTAAAAAATTATGAAAAATGGTATAGATTTTATATTAATTAATAACAATACTTGTCATACTAATATCAAGATTGATTGTAACTCATTCACAAACATTTGTTCATACCTAAAATTTATAAAGTTGAGCAATAATTAGAGGAAAACTTGTCTTTAAGTGGTCCCTCTCTACTAGTTAGGAGTAAGGTTGCGTATTATTGAATCTCTCGAGATCTTCGTGGAGTAGCAAGATTTATACTAAATGACGTTGTTGTTGTCTTTAAATGAGCCTTGGCTTACTGAAATTAATTCTATCGACGTAGTTACCTTAACTTTTGCTTTTAAGGTTGAATTTTGTTTTAACATTCACCAAAGTGGTTGAGTAAATTTAGTTACATAGAACACTCTCTTATTCTACATTCTTTCCTAATTTTATGGTTGTTTATTTATTTATATTTTGTATTCTTTTGTATTATTTATATTTATATTTATATTTATATTTTTCATTCATAAATGTGGGTTAGAAACAACCTCTCTATTAGTTGTTGGAAAAGCGAGTTGGAATTCAATCCCGGCCGCAGCAGAATAATTATGAAACATTTTTGTAAATTAGTTTCCCGAAAACCAAGATCTCTTTAATTCTATATGATTAACACAAAATCATAATAAAACATTAATCTAAATCAGTACCTTATTCCAAAGTTTGATCATAATCTTGTCTTATCTCTCGAACTATTTCCGAAACTGATCTATCTCAACTACCGTGATCGCACAAATGTCTGACTTTCAACGATATCCACAGAAGGTGTTGAGAGAACTCTGTAACTCTTACAGAGAGGGTTAAGAAAGAAGAGCTAACTCTATTTATTTATAACAGGTTTTGGACGTTTTAGTAATTTAATTAAAATTAAATTAAAATTTCAATTAATTTTAATTAAATACCAATTATGCCCAAATTAGATTCAATATATCTTATTGATCATTGTTTATTAAATATCTCATATTTAATCATAAAGTTTCTCAAACTTTACAATCAAGTATAACTTGATTAAATTAACTTTGCTCTCTCTAACTTATTCTATATGTGAGACTCTTTAAGTTCCCAAATATACTCACAATGATTATAAATTATAATTCTAATTTATAACTAGAATTGGATAAATTGAAACTCCTTTTAATTTATCTGTAATTCTTCAATTAAACAATTTATAATCATAGATCAAGATTGGCATCTAACAACGTGTCATAACCACCCAAATATTTAAGAATGTCAAAGTAGTTTTGATTAACCTTTTCGTGCATGATTTTTCCGTATAATTCAATTATTTCATCATACAATGTTTCGATTAAACATGAAGCATGGAATTATTTGAGTCCAATCATATTAGTTCTCCACCATTGGCTATCGATTCAATTAGTGACATTTGTAAACTATTTACAAAGTATCATTCTATCTTGACCAAGGATTTGCCGAATCAATACTATAGAGAACAACAGAATATTCTCCCTAATTATTTTAGGGTAATGAATCATATCTTGATCGCACAACTACCTTCATATAGTTCATGCTACATTACCGATTGACTAACCCATGATTAAATAGGTCATAAGTAGTATCAAAATATAGCAATCCCCGTACAAGATAACTTTGGTGACCTCAAGTTAAAGGATCGCTTATACAATCATCACAATGAAAATTTCATAGATATACAAGTAATGTTTCAAATGAATTTCTTATGTTGGATTTATTCAGTAAACTTGTTCTCTAACAAGCACCCGCACGTTTGTTTAAGTCTCTATACTTTAGCCTATGAAGCCGACTACTTCTTTCATAAGGAAAAATATAACGTGTGTTAGTCCTTTTGATTTCTATTAATGTTCAATCTTAATAAAACAATAATTATGAACAATTTAGGGATAATGCATAAATGCAATATCAATATCAATCTCATAACTATAATCTTATTATAATTTTATTTGCAATGTGCAAATTTCCTATAGATTTTATCATATACATCTAAACATGTATAAGATAAAGAATATCTTTAAATAATTATCACTAAACTACGATCAAAGCGATTGACTGTAAGACATAAACTAACACTAGTTAAAGGTAATGCTGCATACTACAAGAATTCCCCAAACTCCGTGCCCTAGCGAGATTTTATTCTTGTTATCAGTGTTGACTCTCTTATTCTACAATACCATTAGAAAAAAATTTAAAAAATACGAAATAATGTGTAAATTATATATTTTTAATAAATTATTTACTAAAGTCACACGTTTAATTTAGTAAATTACTGATTCCAATTCCAATCGATTTTTGATATTGCGAATCTGTCCAAAATTACCCAAATTTGGTGTTTCAAAGGTTTTTTTGCTTCCAATGTGAAAATAACGAGCAACAAGCAAGGTGTAAGAACTAAGAACTAAAGGCGGAGGCGTGGAGTCAATTAAAGTTGATTCCTTAACCGACGCTGAAAAGTTGACGTATCGGGTTGCTGTTTTTCATTGGACTTTTGTCCTTGGCTGCATTAAATGTAAGATTTTGTTGTCTCCCTGTTTTCCACACTACCGGAGGAAAATTTACCAGATATTATTATAAAGTAACTTTTTATTTTAAAAAAAATTAATTAATTCCCTAAAAAAAATTTAATTAATTAATATTTATAATTTAAATATATTTAAATAAAATCAAAATGAGCTGACACATACAAATTTTAGTATATTTTTACTTGTAATTAATTATTTTATCAAATAAGGCAAAATTTTCATGTAATTAAAATTTGTGACTTTTTAAATTAAAAATTGGTCATTTTATTAATTAATTATTTAATTTTTATAAATTAATAAGATATTTTAAACTAAAATAAGTAAATAATTTTTTATTTAATAATAATTTTTTAATTTAACTTTAAATTCTTCAATAAATTATGATAACTATATTTTAAAATTTTTAATTTTATTTAATATTTTAATGATATTATAATAATATAATATTAGTTGAATCTTAATTTTTTTTATTTTACTAATTTAATTTTCAGTTTCAATTTTTAAAACATTAATATTAATTGATCTAAAATTCTAAAATAACTCAATCAATCAAAATTTAACTCAAATCATAAGGCTATATACTTATCTCCGCTTATTGTCAACACTCCTTTTGAATTGCACCCACCCTATGTTTGACTTTAATGGTTGGTCTAAACAGATGTCATGTTACTACAACTTTAGTTGATAAAGAGCCACCATAGTTAATTTGTCTTCTTTTTTTTTTTTTGCTGAGGCGGAGCAGGCAAGACTAACTCCGCAAAAATACGACAGCTTGAGCGTCAGCCTCGAGTGTTAAGCGGATCTCCGGAGGCGGGATAGACCAAAAGGATCATCGAGATGGCTGAGATGAGCCAAATTTAGCGAAAAAATTCGCACATTAATTACCCTCGCGAAAAACATGTTGAATTGTGCAGCTCCATGCGGGGCTATAAGGGCTCGGATATCCTGAATAAGGGCAAGGTGTCGATGAAAGGTCTGCGGTAGGAGCATGGGAAGGAGATGAGATTAGGCATATCAAGACGTCAATTCAAAGCAATAAAGGAGATCTAAATCTAATGGTCTTACTGTACAAAATCATGCTCAGCATCGGAGGCCATGGATGTGAAGTGTGGACGCCAAATGGGACTCTGTCCTTTATCCCCAGCCGTACGATCGGGCCTACACAGCCCTCTTTCGTCTTGGACGTAAAATTTTAAACGTAAATAAATGAACTATTAAAAAATTATTACTTGGAAGTGATAGATAAGTTGGTATCGTAATATAGTGAAATATTTGTTGAATAAAGAATTTATAATATAATATAGTGTAAAGTTGTTTATTATTTTATATTTCATCTTAAGCTCCTTAAATTAGAATATTTTTATTTTTATTATTTATGATAAAATAAGATATAATATAAAATTCTCCTCTATTATCACATTTTATTTTATTTCATTATAAAATATATTCTAAAAAATATTACATTCCATTTAATTGTTCCATTATCAATCTCCAACCAAACATGTCCTTGATGTTAAGATTTGGGACACAAAATTGCCCCTCAGATTCTCTGTCCCATTTTTGTTTACCAATTCTGTCTCATTTGATTTCAACCATCTATTTTAGTGGGAGCCATATAAATAAATAGTTGAAATCAAAAGGAACAAAGTTGATACAAAAAAAAATGAGACAGAAGATCATGTCCCACAAAATTGGGACTCTATAAATGCTCATGAATTAGGTGGGCACTGGACGTACCTCTTAATTTACTTTGGAGTTTGGGCTTTCACATTTGTAGTTTTCGGTCTTTTGAAATAAATATTCTTGTATTTATCTTGAATTTACAAAAAAATAAAATATGTGATTTGTAAAAAAATATACTTTTAATATGTTTTAATCATAAATAATGTTAATAATGTTTTATTATTAAAATTGAGATTATTAAAAATTCATTATATGACTGATTTTTGCTTTTATATGCAATTTAAACAACTGTATCTATAATCTATATTGTTCAATTTTAATAAATTTATGCCCAATTTCTGAGTCACGTACACATTTGATAATACTAATATTGATTTCAGCTCTTGTTAGTGTTTAATTTGCTGTCACGGTTAGTTAGACATGGTTCAGAGAGATGCTTGGTTTAAATTGAGTAATGATAATAGAAATGAGAATGAATATGGTAAAAAATGAGAATGAATATGCATATTATAATTACAATGGTTAGTTAGAACGAATGAATAATTATCATTACCATAGACAGTGGTTGATTTGTTAAAAATATTAAGAAATAAAAATTTGTTAAATTTTTATTTTACATCAAATTTTAATATATTTTAATCAGTTATATTTAATTACTAAAAAGGAAGAAATATAATTAATTAATTATATTGTAATTAATTAATTAATCATAGTTTAATTAATTTTATTGTAATAATATTTAAATTATTTGATTGATTAAATTTAAATTATTTAATTGTATTTAATTAATTATATTTAATTGTAAAAAAGATATAAAAAGATGAAGCAATACCTGAAAATTGAATATCATAATACTATCCCTGTGATGATAATAATAACCAACCACCCAATTTTCATTCCATACCATCGAACCCTTTTCAAACTCATCAACTAAGTACTCCTTAAATCAACAAAAGGTGTTTAACTTAATTAAGCACTTAACCTAATTTTGTGATTTTTAATTTTAAAATCATTCTTTGGAATTAATATTTTTATAAACATTAATTATTTTAATTTGTATGTCCAATATATTAAGAATTAGACATTTAAAAATTGTATGATTAATATTTGCATTAAATTAGACTTGCAAGATTAATCACATGGATCAGTGTATATATCAGAAGGTTAGTGGGAGCAAGATTTGTTATCTTGTGCTATATATGGATGATATTTTACTTGCAACCAATGGTAAAGGTTTACTATATGAGGTGAAACAATTTCTTTCAAAGAATTTTGATATGAAAGATATGAGTGAAACATCTTATGTCTTGGCATTAAAATTTATAGAGAAAGATCTTGATGCATTTTGGGATTATTTCAAGAGACCTATATCAATAAAGTTTTAGAGAGATTTTGGATGAAAGATTGTGTACCGAGTGTAGTACCCATAGTGAAGGGTGATAGATTCAATTTGAGTCAATGCCCGAAAAATGAGTTTGAATGGAAACACACGAAGAATATTTCATATGCTTTAGTTGTTGGAAGCTTAATGCATGCTTAAGTCTGTATAAGATCAGACATTGCATTCGCGGTTAGAATGCTAGGAAGATATTAAAGTAATCTAGGTGTTGATCGCTGGAAAGCTGCAACGAAAGTAACGAGGTATCTTCAAGGAATGAAGGTTTACATGCTTATATACGAATGGACTGAAAATCTAAAAGTAATTGGGTACTCTAATTCATACTTCACTGGCTGCATTGATTCAAAAAAATCAACCTCAGGTTATATTTTCATGTTAGCTGGTGGAGATATATTTTGTAGAAGTGTCAAACAGACCTTGACTGCTAATTCTACCATGGAAGATGAGTTCGTATTATGTTTTGAGGCCATCTCGCATGATGTATGGTTGAAGAGTTTTATATTTGAGCTTAAAGTTGTGAACTCTATTTCTAAGTCGTTAAAGTTATACTGTGACAACTCAACTGCGATTTTTTTGGCTAAAAACAAGCATGGAAGTTGAAGTAAACATATCGATATTAAGTATTTAGTCATAAAAGAACGTATTAAGGAAAAGAAAATGATCATTTAGCATATTAGCACTAAATTGATGATTGCGGATCCTTTAACTAAAAGCATGCTACCTAAACAATTTAAGGATCTTGCAGTACAAATGGGACTAGGTTCTGTAAAATAATGTCATTGAATGTACATTATTTTCAACAAAACTCTTATTCAATGTGATGTTTCTTATATGGTTTGTGCACCTACAGATATTCATTATGTTATATTGAGAATCTTCATTAAGTTTAGACCTAGAATAAACATATGATTTATTCATTAAGTTGAAAGACTATGTGTAGAGACGTAATATAATGTAATACATGGAAGATATTACTTGTTATAAGAGGACTTATTACCATGATTCATATATTTTGTTTCTTCATAAAGTCAATATTGAATTATATGGACCAAGTGGGAGAATGTTGGAATATTCTTGTGGTCCATATGATTCACAACCATCACAACATTGTTGTCCGTTGTCTCTATAATGGGCAGAGCAATATATGGACAATTATGGTTTAGTTTTTGGGTCCCTAACTTTCGACTTTCAATTTTAAGAAAATTGACACCATTAACGTGAGAGTTTGAGAGATCATAAGATTAAAACACCTTTTAATTTTGACATTCGAATTTAACCAGTGGATCAAGCTTTTCGGATAGAAACAGGAGGTATGATTATTTGGTTATGCTTTTGGCCTTGTTTGGTTGTTGGCTGATCAACTAATTTTTTAGCTGATTGACCAAAATTAGTTGTTTGATTTCACCAAGAAGCTACTCTAGTTGTTTGGTTGTTGGCTAGTTGGGTTAGCTGATTCAACCCATCCAGCTAAAAATTAAAAGCTCCTTGTGAGTAGCTTTTTGGGCAATTAACTGATTATTCTTTCCTATAATGTCAATTTTGCCCTTAAATTTTGCCCAACCTCCTTTGCTCTATTTGAATTGCTTTGTTAAACTGCATTTGAATTGTTATATTTTATGTTTGGATGTATCATCATCATCATGATTATTATTATTATGATTATGATTATTGTTATTATTATTGTTGTTGTTGTTATTATTATTATTATATGTTTTATGTTTTTTATTAGAGTTATAAGCGTAATTTTTGTATAATTAAATATCTAAAATTTAAATTCTTATAAGAATATTAAACGAAATACTAAGATATATAATATTCATGCCCTTATAATTATTTAAAAGTCATGCCCTCAATTCTCATAAGTCATTTTACACATAAACAGCTAATACTAAACAACTAATTTTATCAAACATCAAATGACAAACAACTAATACAATTCGCTAGTCAAATCAACTAATATAACAGCTGATAGAATCAACTATTAGCTAACAGCTGATAGAATCAACTAATAGCTAATGCAATCAGCTAATTGTCAAACATGACCTTTATTTATCATTTGGATATATAAATATATGTTGTTGATATATACACGTAAGGATGCATGTATGTGATAAATGAATTGCACGCAAATGACTTTACCTTATAAATTCTACTAAAAGGCACTATCGATGGCCAAAAATTGTATAAAGACAAGAGTCCAATTTGAACTAGGGGTGAGCATTATTCGGGCTGGCCCGGAGCATTATTCGGGCCGGCCCGATTACCCGGCCCGACCCAAATTAATTCGGGTAAAAAAATTTTAAATTTCAGGTAATTCGGGTAATTCGGGTATTACCCGAATTATTTTCGAGCCGGGGTCGGGTAACTCCAAAAAACTTCAGGCCGGCCCAATTACCCGAATTAGGTTATAAAAATACAAAATTTTGGGTTTTTTAAAAAAATTATCAAAAAAAACTTCGGGTAATTCGGGTAAAGCAGAACAAAATTTCGGGTAATTCAGGTCGGGTAAACTCGGGTAAAAAAAAGTTTAGGTTCGGGCCGGATAAGATGAAAAAAATTCGGATAATTCGGGCCGAACCCGAACAGTAAAATTTCAGCCCAAATTACCCGCATGATCACCCCTAATTTGAACCATACTTTGTGCCTTTGTGGATGCACGAGTCTTTTCACTAAATCCTCGCGATTCTGAGCTGACTTAGGCGTTGAACTTGGATAGGTACAACTCATAGCCTAAAACTTCAGAAATTATTCTTAAGGAGTGGTCTAATCGGTTCGGTGAACCTTGTCTTCTAATAATTGAAGAGGTTGAAAATTATGACTATAAATTACAAGTAATTTCAAAGTTAAAGAAAATAGTTAATTAAAAATAAAAATAAAAAGCTTTAAAATTAATCAAATATTGTTTAGGAGTGAGAAATTAAAATAAATTAAAAATATCATTATTATTATTTAAAAATTATTTTTTATCATATGATTAAAAAATTCAACCATTCAATTGTTAAAATCTTAAATTGTCTAACTTTTCGGTTTGATATTTAACTTTACGGTTTGATCTACTTTAATAACTTTTGCTGTTAAAAATTAATTAATTTATTAATTAATCGGTCAGTATTTATAAATGAATAAATTTTTATAAACTAAAATAAATAAATAAATTTTCATTTAATAATATTTTTTTGAATTCAAATTCAAATTCTCCCATATATAAGGATAACTTTTTAAATCATATTTCAAAATTTTAATTTTATTCGGATTAACTTCAGGTTTTTAAAATATTAGTTTTTATTGTTCATAATAAATTTATAAATTATTATATAAATAGTTAACAATGTATTCAATCATTCTAAAAATAACACAAAACATTTAGAGTTACTAAAAAAGTAAAATTACATGATTTTTCGAACGAATAATAATAAAATGAATATTTTTAAAATTATAATATTATTTAAATTAAATTTAACGTTATTCAAATTCAATTTAATTTATGATTAGGAAAAAAATCAAATTAAATCCTAACTATAAACAACCGACCCTAACTTGCCCCACTACCATATCCAGATGTTTCATGGTAAATTTGACCGAACCTGGATAGGTGATGTTTCGTAGCAAGTGCAAGTAAATCCAAACCAATCTTCTTCATTTTTCAGCGTTGTTCTGTTCTTATACAGTATACCCATTTCTTTGATTCATCGGCAGGGAAAGATTTGAGTAAAAACCATTTTCTTGTAACTTCCATGTTGAGTTACTTGGCTGTTTCATTATTTAAAAATGGCGACTTTTGATTCGAATCCTTAACAACAAAGGCCACTTGCTAGTTGCTACCGTCTGAAGACTAGTCACTGTTTCTAGTCTTGTCATCTAGCACTTGGTCCACCAGCACACAGAGAGAGAGAGAGAGAGAGAGAGAGGCGTAGCCACTTGCAGAGAACCAAATGGTGAAGGGTTTTAGGGTTTTGGGAAGACGGGCTTTTTAGTACACAGCAATAGAAACGGAAAAAAACTTTCATGGACATACTTAAATATTGGTGTATAGTTTTGTCTCTTTTTTCTTTATTGCTCTTTACAAATTTCCAGGCTCGTTCTTACAGGAAAGTGGAGTTTAATATATATATATATATATATATTAAAAACATGACAGACATACACTTACAGACTCCACTCTTTCAAGGAGCTTAACCTTTCACGCCACTCTCTCTCTCTCTCTTTCATTGGTAACAGTAACAAACCACTGTCCTTAGTTGCCAGGCGCCGTTTACATTAACTCCTCCCCATCTGTAGACCTTATTAATCTTAACCTCTTCGTCTCTCTCTCTCTCTTCAAAGCTGAGATTCATAATTAACAGTGGAAAAACAATGGTGGGTTTTGTGTTTTTTGTCTATTCCAATTCTTGTTTTTGCTGCTTTTGTCAGTTCAGTTGTTGTTGATGACGTTGTTTTTAATATCTTCGATCTCGTTCTCTGAAGCAGTCGGTTTCTTCACATCCACTACCTTCCTGGCTCCAAGTTCTTCTCACGGAAAAGTTCTTCAATGCTTGTATTGTTCACGAGGAGGCGAAGAAGAATGAGAAGAACATATATTGCTTGGACTGTTGCATCAGTATCTGTGCTCACTGCTTGCTCCCTCATAGCTCTCACCGACTCTTGCAGGTCTCCTTCTGCTAAATTCAACCATTTTCCATTTCCAATATTGGTCTTTGCTTTCTTAATTTTGCCATTTATGTGTAGAAACTGAAGAACTAACTATGGGTTTTTCTGATTTTCGTGCTCTCCTTCAGATTCGAAGGTACGTATACCATGATGTTATACGGCTTGACGATGCTCAGAAGCTATTTGATTGCGCCTATGTTCAAGTAAGTAATTGACTTTTTCCCCGACCAAGTATCGATATTTTCAAACCAAATTATCTTCATATCTACTTTCTCAAAGTGCTTTCGTAAGTTTAATTGTGAACTTTTGACAAACACCTCTCAATCTCTACAGTCCTACACTACTAACAGTGCAAAAGTGGTTTTCTTAAACCCAAGACCACATACAAGGCAATTCAGAGCCTCGGGCAACACCTGTAACACCTGTGACAGGAGCCTCCAAGACACTTTTCTCTTTTGTTCTCTTTCGTGCAAGGTCAGTCCATTCGACTTCTCTTTCAAAGAATCAAAATTCCAACATTTCTTCCACCTCTCAACTGTTTCAAAATCATCTTCAGATTGATCACCTGGTAAGGACAAAAGGTGCATGTGGGCTCTCAGGTTTCCTCTTCGACTGCAAGTTCCTACCCTTAGCCGAACCGGGTTCAGACGATGGTTTCTTGAGTACTGATTCTGTTCTGGAACCCGCCGGTTCAATCCGAACGTCTTCTAGCTCTGGCGGGTCGGGTGGGGTTGGGTGCAGGACACTCGCTTGTACTGCCACAACCGAGGTTGTCAGGAAGAGGAGGAGTAACTTAACGGCGTGTCGGCAGACGTCTCCACGTAATATTTCCGACATGTCGGGCGGCTTAATGAACCGAAGGAAAAAAACACCGAACCGGTCTCCGCTTTATTGAAATTAGCACAGATTAAAACTGGGAGATAGGGTGGTCAGTCAGGTCACGTCGTCGTCGTCAGGGAGGTTAGTATACAGCTAAAGTTGTGATTTTACTGTTACGTGGAGGGCACAACGGGGATATATGACAAAGCCTCCCAATTTTGTTATTCACTCTTTTTCGGGAATCGGCTCTGGCAAACCAAATTATTAAATTATCTTTTTCTTCCTTTCACAGTAACATATAGTGACAATAGTACCCTTTATCCCTGATTTATGGGATTGTTATAAACTCCCCCGATTAATGTAATGTGGTGGCCATCAGAAAATTGAGACTTTTATGCTATTTGTTTTTCTATTTTTTCTGGCCTTTATAAAATTTTAGGCATTATGTAATATTTGTTTAATTAAAATTTAAAATTATATAAATACTAATAATTATAATCATAATCATAATATCCCAGATAATCATAAATATAATAATAATAATATTGGTGATAATATTAAAGACGATGATAATGATAGTAATATTAATAATAATAAGGATAAGTAATTACCTCCTATCTTAATCACAAGAGGGAGTTAAGAGATTAAATAGGACTGTAAGATCCTTTGATGAAAATATGACCCATAATAGAAAATTTTAACGTGCTAATTTTCGAGTAAAGGATAACTTTAAGGCATCTATTCTTAGACTAATTCTTGCTCGAGTCAGGTAAGTCCCAGTCTCTTACGGAAGGTTAAAGTTTTGGCCTCAAGTTTTAAACGTCTGCATACATGAGGACGGTTCGAACCCGCAGCCTCACTTAAGCTAGGAGAGTCCCTTACCAACTCACCTATGCCCTGAGGTTAGATGTCTCCTTTTAACATGACTAAACTACGTAAGTCTTTTTTTTCTTAATTTGTCATTTTTTAGTTATAAATTTTGGATTTTGGATTTTTTTAACTTTAAATTTGGAACTCACTCAAACCATAATTTAAGATATTTGGATTTTTTAAAATTCTTAACTTTAAATTTCGAACTCACTCAAACCATAATTTAAGATGTTTCGATTTTCTTAAAATTCTTAAAATTTTTAACTTTAAATTTCGAACTAACTCAATAATTTAAGATATTAACTTAAAATCGATCCAAATCAAAATATCAATTCGGGAGTATAAATAAATGTGGTCATACTTCTAATTTCTGGCTGAAAGGTAACAACATTAAGGTGGAATCGCCTTTGTTCTGCACGAGTAATCGTTCACCTGACAAAATGACAAGTGTTGGGTCTCTCTCCATTCGCATAAGCCTCAGCATCAAGCAATGCAATGTCTACACCTGTACAGGTCCTGTAGCGATTCAGGAGCAGCCTGCTTCCAAGCATACCGACGTTTGCAATTAAAGAATGAGGCAACTCGGGACACTCTTTAAGTTTGTTCTAGTTCGTCTCTCGCATACAGCTGTGCCAGTTGCCCTGGGACCACTGTATCAAAACAAACACCCTGTTTCAGACTTCAGAGTATATATACCCCATTTCATTTGCTTGTAATTTGTCCGGTTACTCTGGGATTAATGGAGTCACGGGAGTCGTGAAGAAGGTGTTTTAAAAAACTCTCTAATTTAAGACGTTAAACGATAAAGTGAATTGCACCTTCCTCTACTTTTGAAAGAGAATGTTTGCCGACAAGTAAGAGTTACCTAGTTGGTTTCAATTTTTCACTTAAAACTTTTCTTTACAAGAGGTCTTGAGTTCAAGTTATCAAAAAGAAGAGAAGAATTTTTTTTATTGATAATCCTCTAATCTCTTAGGCATATCAGAACCATTGATTATATAGGTTATGTAAGAAGCCGAGATATCTTAAAAAAGAAAAAGAATGTTTGCTGGAAATAAAAACATATTAAAACTTATAAATATCAATTAGATTATATGGACAAGGTGAGTCCTCCAGAACTTGAATGCTCGGTCTGTAATCACCCTCTCCTGTAGCTTACACGTTACGGAAGATAAAAACTTACAGAAGTGCCAGGGTCCTGACTGGAAAACGAAAGAAGTGAAAACAAAAAATCAAGCTTTTGGAGTCAGGTTAACCACAAAAAGTTGGAGAAATAATTGAGGAGATATTAACTTGGAGGAGTTCTCCAGGTTTCAGGATTAGTGTGAACTGACATTCACATAATCACATTGCATTTTATTCTTTTTCCTGACATCATCTTGATATAGTTCACCAGATCAGGGGGTCGATCATGCTCAGCTCACAGACGACACCTTTTGTCTACCTTTTAGTCTCATCTCTCTCTCTCGATCGATCGATGCCTAATGATGAAAAGACAAAAAAGGGGACTGACCTTTTTAGTTGAGATTATAGTTTATGCTTTTATAATTTGCACCCATATTTTTGTAAATTTACAATTATTACCTTTTAATTGTATACCAAATAAATTATATTAATCTTATACTGGCTTTTTTATATATATATAAGGGAAAGAGAACTAAGTTATAAAACAAGACGAGGGAAACAAAGTTTCGAAAAATCCTCTACAAGGATCATATGGTACCTTATAGGTGTAGTATCAAAAAATGTAACCCCGACGTCAGAATGGCCGGCATAGTGAGCAAGTCAGTAGGCGCCTTTATTGCTCTCTCGATAAACATGGCGATGAATAGCAGTCCAGTTTCTAATTAACAATTCAGTAATGCCAAGGACGATAGGATTGGGGTGTCGGGCTCGGCGATCCGGAGAAGAAAGGATATCGATCACCGTGGTAGAATCCACCTCAAACTAGATTCGGCGGTACCCCAGATTCCACGCCAGGATTAGAAGCCTAACTAGGAGACTTAAATATCTTTTCTATGTGCTTGTGTATTAGTTTTTTGTGGAGAAGGTGAGATTTTACTTTTGTAATCTTTATTTTTTACAGTAGAAAGCTTTTTATTTTTACTGTATGTCTCTTTTTATCAAAATTTTTTTATTAGTGTGTTTGCTCTATTCAGGTGGAGTTCATCTCCTGTCATCTTATGTATAATAATTTATAAATTGCATATTTTGAATTAATTATTTAACAAATTAATTAGTCACAATGAAGTAATATAATTCACTTTAATCGATATTTATAAGTTATCATGTTTTTTTAATTATGCAACATCTGGAATAAACTTAAAAAGCTCTAAAATTATATCAAGGCTTCTTTTCTATTTAAACTAGGTCTAAAACTAGTTCAACCTTAAGAATTGGATTGAAACTGGTCTGATTAAATTATATTTTTTATTTTTAAAATCTTAAAATAACCCCAAAATCTAAAATGGACCACCCTTAATTTGGTTTGCCTTCCAAATCGAACCTAATAAAAATTAGTTTTTTAATCTTTATTTTAGACAAATTTAAATATTTTTTAAACTTTAAATCATATTTAAATTTGATTTTTAAGAGTGATATATTATTTAATTAGAAATATGGAAAATCTTAAAATAATTATTAACAGTAAAATAATAACAATAAAACAACTACATTGTAAAAGCTTTCCTTTTGCATTTTATCCCTTTATATTCCTTTTTGTTAATTTGGATGGGAATTTTTTATTTAATTTACAATTTTATATATCAATTTAAATGTTGATAAAAAAATTGAAAAATTCAAAATTTAGAATAAAATGAGCATCCGTGATTTTGAAACGCGTAGTACAACTGAACATGGGATTCGTGATGTACGGATTAGATTGCTTGAAAAGACAATTGCTTGTCATCGCTGCTCAGCGCCAGAGATACTAAGCGGGCCCATTCCTAAAGACGTCTTCTCAAATATGCCCATCCTTTGTACGTCAGACTCTGACCTATTTAAATTCAAGTTTAATATGAAAATTTTATATTTAAAATAATATTATTTTATTAAATAATGGTTATTTATTTATTAACAATGATAAAAAATGCCTATGCTTAAATTAAAATGTTGTCACATATTCATTGAGTTCAATCTCAGTAATCTTACATCTGTGAATGAATAGATGAAAATGGAAAATAATTCAAATTTCAATAATTCTATTGTTTGTGTCTAGTCAACATTATCTTAAAAATGTGTAATGATTTAGTAATTTCAATAATTATTTTAGAAATTAAACAATTATACAAAACAAAGTTGTTTTCCTTATAATTATCAGCAATCTTTGAAAATTTAGATTAAACTAACCAATTCAACTAATATAAATCGGAATCGGTCGACCCGATGTACATGTATAATTTTTATAAATAAAAACTGATCAATTAATTAATAATCCGTTCAATTTATAAACCTTCCTTTGAGTGTGCAGGACTGCTATAAATTTCTTCCTATCTTTTTCTTTTTACCGACCAATAAACTAATGAGTCATGTGAGACCCACCATTGGCTTGAATTATGTGGGACCACCACAAATTTCCTTTGGGTTTGGATACAATGCATTGTTGCAGGAATGGTGAATCTTTTGAATTTTTAATTATTTTTTTAATTCTGGTACATTCTAATTAAAAAATTATATATTTTCTAAAATATATATATATATTTATATATTTATATTTTAATTTAAAATTTTGTTTTAAATTATTATTATTATTAAAAAATAAATTATTATTTTTATCCTTAGAAAATACTAAATTTATTCTGTTTCACTAATAAATTATAATTATCAAAATTTAGGTTCTTTATTTATCTCCTTATATTTTAATTGAAAATTTTAAATTATTATTGTTAAAAATAATTATTATTTTAATCACAAATTTGTTAATCGATTAATTAGTATATATAAGTAATTTTACTTAAGATAATTTAAGAATGTGTTAAACAAATAATATTTAAACTATAAAGAAGTATATTTAAAAGACATCGAAAAAGAAGTTAGAATAAATCTAGAGTCTTTTCTGTTGACTTTCTTTAAATATAATTCAATTTTTATGAGTCTTTAATTAAATGATAATATATGATATAATTTTCCATTTTTTAAAATTATATGTTATAATTAATCTTAGTCTAAATTATTATAGATTCAATATTTGTCTAAATTATTAGATTTATTATATATTAATAAACATTATTAGTGCATTTTTATTTCAATCAATTATTTTCTTTTATACTATATTTTTATTTATTCATATGATTTTTACTTTTTATCTATTATATATCAATTTTATAGAAGTTTGTACCATTTGATCCTTTAAAACTTACAACTTTTTTTTTTTTTTGACCAATTTGATGTATGATTTGATTTTTAAAACATTAGTTATTAGGCTTAGGGTCGAACTTGGATAACTTGAGCTCGAGTCCAACCTGAAACCCATTGTTTAGAAATAATCAAGCCCAAGTTTTGATCAATCTTAGTTTGACTCGTTGATTTTGAGTCGACTTGAGGTCGGACTCAAATATCATCCCTGACTTAGACAACTTGAGGATTAATGGATAAATTCATAGAGATAACAAGTCTTAACTTTATTTTGAGTTAAGTTTTAAGTAAGATTAAGTTTTTAATGGTTCAATTTTTATCTTAAAATAATGTCAATTTTTTAAAATTGCTTCTAAAATAATTTCATTTAATTATCTCAAATCATTTTTTTTTCAAATTTTCCAATTTGATCCAATTTGAGTATTATCAAATTTGGTTTAGTCCATTAGTGATTCCACTAATTGGCCATCTTAAACTCTTTTTTTAATTTGAAATTAAAAAAATATTTACCACTTATTTTTTAAATAAATGGATTTTATAATTAAGAGAAAAGATATGCAACTACTTTTTATATACCATAAAGTATGTTCAGATGGGCCCGCCATTTTCTAATCCAACGGTGCAAATGGGCGCTTACATCGATGCGGACGCAATCTAAAACCTTTACCAAATCAGAAAGTCAACATAAATGAGGTTACTGCTTATCGTTATTTTACTTGTATCATATACATAGCGTATAAGTACTTTCTATTTCTTCTCTATTGAACGCGAACCCTAGGTTTTGATTCAAAATTCTCAGTAACTATAAATTCAATTCACATCTCTTTGATTGGGGAATCATGGCAACTGGAGATCTTCTCAGTATTCATCCCACAGAGCTCAAATTCCCATGTAAGTTTTGTTGATTTCTCTTATGCCGTTTGTTTCGTGTCCCAGAAATGGCAAGAACGCATTGAAATAATCGGTCAAGTTTGAATTTTAGGCCCTAAAGTCATTTGGTTTCGAAGTTGCCGTTAGATCATGTAATAGCAAGCCAAGTGATTACCGCAGGCCAGAGCCGTTTTGTATATAATCTGTTTATGTTTTAATCGAAATAAATGAAATCCAGATCATGGAAATCTTGTGTTTTTTGCTTTTTGTGCTACTTCATTTACTACTTTTCCAGCGGAATTTATCTGTTTGGCTTGATAATGTCAGTTGAAGTGAAGAAGCAAAGTTCGTGTTGTATGCAACTGAGTAACAAGACAAATAATAATGTTGCTTTTAAGGTAGGTTCACTGTAGAGAAGTTTATGAATGATATGTTGGGTAATATTGTTAATTATTGAGTATTGTAATTGAATAGGTAAAGACAACCAATCCGAAGAAATATTGCGTTCGGCCAAACTCTGGCATTGTCATGCCTGGAACCACTTGCAGTGTGACTAGTAAGTATTGTGTTATCAATGCTATTAATATCTTGAAATCGTGGAGTTAATATTGACCTAATGCTTTCACCGCTCGAACTTTTGTTTTGTGTTTCGGTTTTGCTTTTTGATTTAAGTTTTATAGCCTCTGCTAGCCAGTTCCCTGTAATCATTGCCGACCCAAAAGCCATTCTGATCCTGAATATCTCCGATAATAAGTGTTTTATACTGGATTCAGGATAAGTGTTGAGCCAACAGCTGTTTTTTGTGACTTTCCTCACTTGTTCTGTTGCTTCAATGTTAATACACTTCCTGCAATGTGCATAGTTACAATGCAAGCTCAAAGAGAGGCTCCGCCGGATTTGCAGTGTAAGGACAAATTCCTCGTACAAAGTGTCGCTGCACCTGATGGGGCAACAACTAAAGACATAACTCCAGAGATGGTAGGAGACTCCTCTCTCTTTGTATCTATCATTCTCATAGGCACTCACATGTCCTCAGGCTTAAGAATTTCCTTGAATTTGCTTTTCAGTTTGCTAAGGAGGATGGTAAGGTTGTAGAGGAGTTCAAATTGCGAGTGGTTTACATCCCTGCCAATCCTCCGTCACCAGTCCCAGAAGGGTCTGAAGAAGGATCACCTCCAAGGGTTTCTTCTCTTGAGAATGGTAACCAGGATGCGCAGTTGCTGGATGCTGTAAGTATTTATATTTGATTCTGTCTGCTCACTGTTTTGTTGACCCCCCTGATGGAAAAAAAGATGTAATTCTGATTAGATGTGTTTATACCAATTCTTTATTTTGATGAATGTTATCCTTGACTTTTTAAATTTCACTCCAGGTTTGTAGGTCTTTTGAAGAGCCTAAAGAGAAATCTTCTGGGGTAAACTTTGTTTCATTCTTTTTATACCTAAAATATTGTAACTTCAATGACGAAAACTTCTTTTAGACAAGTTTGTTTTTGTTTTTCTGGTATTATTCATTGAACTGCGATGATTGTTGTCCATAAGGTTGCTCATCTTTGGTTAGTTTATCAAGCATAGAATAGGAGGTTATCGTAATGGTTTAACAATGTGGATTATTCTAGTGTTTCTGTCCCTTGAATTCAGGGAAGTTTTTGAAACTAGTCACCTGATTAAGCCTTTTCTATTAGCAACTGTTATTAATTTGTTGCATTCTATTGATGAAACTTCACTTGCAGGCGTGGTCGGTGATATCAAAGTTGACCGTGGAGAAAAAAACTGCTCTGGAGCAAACACAGAATCTACAACTGGAACTGGTATTGCTTACAAATCACTATCTTGATGTTTGTAAAATAGATTAAAGTGACAATGGCCTACTTTTTCCTGTATGTTAACATTTGAGTTTAGGTGGGCCTAGTGATGTGCAAATATCATGCATTCCTTTCTTATTTGATACTTGAAATCCATGGATATAAAACTTACATTTAAACTTTATGGGCTGTAGAAATTCCACGGATTTATATAAAAGGCATGAGTGTAGAAAGTCAAGTTTGCTGGTAGAATATTCTTGTATGCAATTATTAGTTCCTTTGTCTGTTCCTCTGCTTTTCAATATGTTTTACCTGGTGCTGATCGTTCAGGATGTTCTTTTGTTATTTGGTGTTGTTTCTTAATGTCAGAACTCACTGTATATGCCTTTTCCTTCAAACTATTTGCGACAGGAGTTGATGAGAAAGCAAATTAGCAAGAATTCTTCTGGGGGCTTCTCTATGTTGTTTGTGTTGCTGGTTGGTATATTGGGCATCCTTATTGGTTATTTCATCAAAAGATCGTAACATCGTCCAAGTGATTGGTATAGGTTGGTGAACCGGCTTCAAGCAAGTTTTGGGTTGGTAAGATCTTTTAGATGTTTTGTTAATGGGTTGGTAGGATCTTCTCAGATGTTTTCTCACATTTCTCTTGTACAATTGACGATTACTATTATTTGGCTCTTACATGTTTGATAAAGACTTTGTTAGTCATGTGGTGAGAGTTTGGGTAAAAGCCCCATAAATTTAGTACAGCTTGTGATTGAATCCTTTAGTAGTATAGTCTTTGCTATTTTCCTTCGTTGAATCAAACATCTCTGTATTCTGCACTCCTCATAACCTGAAATGTACATTTTCTCCCATATGCACCTCTGTTCCTTGACCTTTCTTGCAAAAATTGTAGACGTAGAAAGGGAGAGTTATTTGGTAACACTAATGCGATGTATCACAAGTCTTGATTGCAAAGTCGGGAAACGGGAATCCAGTTTTCATGCACCATTCATATTGATCTTGAAGTAAACGTCTTCGTCCTGATTCTTACAAATCGGTTTCCGATAAGTTTCTTCAATGTGTTTTGCCGTCATAAGGCTCGCCTCAGTTTTCTGAAGTTGGGACTGTTATAGCTCTGAGCTATGTATGCTCCAAGCAACGTCCCTAACATGAACGTGAAGACACTCGTATCAATCCTTGAAAAAAAAAGGACTTGGGTCCTAACAGAGAAACAGAACATATGACTTTGGTTATGTTTTGGATCATGAGTCCCTTAAACAAAACAATTCGTGGCAAATCACTAGAGAAGATCAAAAAAGGATAACAAAAACAAATGTATGGATCGAGAAACATATAAATTCCCGACAAAATTTATTAGACTTCGCTACACTTACTATAACACTGGAACGTGACCTTGTAAAGCCAATTGGAGATCATAGAATACCCATTTCACTTAATTTTGAGCACGCTAACTCTTAACAACTACACCCAAATACAACATTAACATTCCATATACTTACGATTACATATCATGCAAGATAATAAATAAAAAACTTTGACGCTCTCGTCGAAAGAATCTAACTATTCGGTATCGGAACAGATGGCTGCTCTGTGGTTGGGATGGGAGTTCTGTCTTCCGATTCTGGCCGGCGAGAACGAGGGCATCTCCGACGAAACTCATCGTGTCGGCAACCGAGAGCCGCTCGAGATATAAAAACACCAAACATTGTACCAAAAGCAAACGTTACAAGGGGTCTCATGTTGTTGCGCTCGGCTGAAAACTTTTATCTGTGAAACGGTGTTGGGTTGAAGAGTTTATATAGACTTGATAGTCGTAATAGTTCCTTCAACCTTGGAGTGGAGATCAAGCTTTCTTGTGTTTTTTTGGAAAATTCAACTGTTGTATGTAACAAAAGACAAAAATGATTTAAAGGTCAGAGGTTTTTTTTTGTTTGACATTTTCAATGATTAAAAACTCTATTCGACCGAATTAACAATAAAAATTTTAGATTGTTTAATTGTTTAATTTATTTTATTTTAATAATTTTTATTATTAAAAATAATTATTTTATTAATTAATCTGTGAATTTTTATAAATAATTTTTTTATAAATTAAAATAAATTAATTAATTTTTATTTTTATTTTTATTTTATAATCGTATTTAAAATTTTTTAATTTTATTCAATTTTTATTAAATTCATATTAGTTGAATTTTTTAAATCTTAAATTTTTTATCTTACTCATTTAATTTTAATCAGTTTTTAAAATAATATTATTTTTAAAAAAAACTTGATTATAAAAAATAGAGTTATTTTTTAACTGTGGGAAGAAAATTCTAGCTTGCACTCCAAGGGTCAAGCTGGTTTATGTTGACTAGTCGTTGATCCGTGGCTACAAAGGTTTTGTCAAATTCAACTGACAATGACAAACTCTATCCGCAGTTGGATTGAAAGGCCACGTATTGATAGGCCTCGTTGACTTCAGCCCAAAGTAATAGACCATTTCATTCCAAGTCTAGTATTGTTACTAAAAGAATTCTTTATATATATATATTTTTTATCCACGAGCTATCTTAACAGGGATTTAATTGTAGGAAGGTATTTTTAAGTCATTTATATTTAAATTAATCCTACTCGCACCGGATCAACCTGTAAAGGGTAAAGTACTGGTTAAACAGATTTCTCTATTCTCAGGTTTGAATTCGAGACTTCTAGTTAAAGGATGAGAGCGTTGAACCACTCATACCAATCATGTTTGGTTAAAAAAAATTCTTTATTTTAAGTGTAGCAATTAAAAGTCACAAAAAATAGCTACGTAGCCCATACGGGTAGCTCAGTTGGTCATTGGAAAGGAAGTTAAGATCAAGGCCTCATGTTCGAGTCCCGGCAGCGGCAATGTGGGAGTTCATCCAATGTGGTGACTACTTGTGCGCACTAGCGTTGACCCACCCTTCTGAGAAGCTGGCTAAGATCAGTCCGTGATTTACCCCCCTCACAACTCTGTCAGGCCGAAATATGAGGGCGCCTAGGGTGGGAGATTCCCCCTTCTTAGATCAAGGAATAAGGCTATTATTACTGAACTTCTCCGAATTTCACGTCTCGATCAGATTTCTATTTAAGTATTGTTGTCGTTGTATCTGTAGCAAGGTCAAAAGGTCTTATACCAAACATTGTAGAGTTTGGTCAGTCTCCATATATTACGTAGAAATATCATCAATCAGTGTTCTAACAAAAATTGGGACTCTATAAAACCCATAGATTACAAAATCCCAATTCCCTACTTACTGTCTCCTTTCGTATATAAATTTTTACAGTTTCATTTCATGTTAAGACGCTAACATGGTATATACATGGAAGTGGTCGAAACAAGAAGAGACACAGGCGTTGTGTTCGTTGCACTCTTGTCTTGTTTCTGTATCTTAGGTACTTTCAGGATCGCACAGTTAGCAGCTTTTGCAATGGAAACTTCTGAAAGTCCATGGCCTCTGTTTGTAATACTGTTGGTAGCAATTTCGATAACTATGGGGATTTGCAGGGACGTGTACATAGTTATAATAAGACAGAACCAGAAGTTTATTGCCCCAAATCCATGTTCTATGGTTTGATTCGTTTCCAAGATAACGTTGTACCCTTATCTGTAATTTCAATACTATGGTTAAGATGGTATTGATTTGTATCGTTGTTATGATTTTTCATTAAAATTTAGAAGACTGTTAAGCCGGAATCATTGTTCTCAAATTGGGTGTGTATCATTATCTGAGAATTGAGAGCTGGACTTGTGAACAAACTGCAAATGAACATGAACATGAAAACAAAAACAACAATAATTAAGAAACAGACAGAAAAAGAGCTGTAAACAGAATCAATAATATCATTTCAAGGAAGAAAACAAGTTGTTACATAAAAGCACCCAAAACCTGGGCCCTGAACTCTCTCGGATGTTTCTGCTTTTGTGGAAGAAGGACCCCGGCTATATCAGAAAGACGAAATGGAGTTAGGATAAAACTGGACCAGAGATTTTTGCTGCTCTAGCCTGACCCAGAAGAGATATCATTCACATGTTCATCCAAAAAATATCCAACTCAAACCGTCAAACGCCATTCATGACCTCATGTTTATGTCATGATAAAGCCACTATATCTTCCTCTCGCTGACACTTTCATTGTTTCAAGCTCTATTTTGATATCTGTTTAGTGACTCACAGCGTGACGAGAAAAGAATGGCTGGTCCGAGTGACAATAATAATAGAGTAGCTCTTTTCATTTTACTTAATGTAATACTTTTAGGTTTGGTTTCATCTCATAAACTGCCGCCGTGTTCTCCCACCCCAAAGACGGCCGCCGCCAAGTGCCCTAAAGATACACTGAAGTTTGGCGTCTGTGGAAGCTGGTTAGGACTGGTTAAAGAGGCCATTGGAACTAAACCTAGCGAGGAATGTTGTAGCCTTATTAAAGGTATTGCTGACCTAGAAGCAGCTTTGTGTCTGTGTACAGCTATAAAAGCCAACGTTCTCGGAACCATCAAGCTAGAAGCTCCAGTTGCTGTGAGCTTGCTCGTAAATGCATGCGGGAAGAAGGTCCCTGAAGGGTTTAAGTGTGCATGAAACCAAGGGAGCTCTGGCTATTGCCTCTCTTTTTGTCTTTGTTAATGGGTGTTACGTCTTTGTTAATGTGTGTTAAGTGGGTCGAAGCATGTTGATCTCTCTACAAAATATTATGTAGTTGCTGTATTCTTCCTACTCTTGTTTCTAATTCTATTTCAAAATTGTAATGATTGATAAAAAACAAAGGTTGCGTTCTGTTTACACTTATCTTTTCTCGGATGTATTAGAGTTTGGATTCTCTGTTCAATATTATAGTATTTTATTTTGTCCTATAAATCTCTATCATTTATTTGTGTGAGTTTTGTGTAAGTTTCGCATAAATAAATACAAAATTCGTATAAATAAACGACTGATATTTATGAAATATAATAAGACACCGTAATATTGAACAGAGAATCCGTCCGATTTGCTTATTTATTTCACTTTGATTACCTGCAAACTGAGGTAGGGCTTATCCCACTGACTTATCATGTGACCTTCTGTCATTTTCTTCAATTGTTTCTCACTGTAGTTGATTCCTTAATGACATTTTGAGAGGGAAAAAAAAAAAGAATTTCAGTCCTCCATTATCAAGTTGCTTTTATGGGAATTTCTCAAGCTTTACAAAATTATTTTAAATGTTTAATTACATAAGCTTGAAAATAATACAACAGTAATTAGAAATAAAAAAGGGTATATATGACCAGGGGCGGATGTACATTGGGAGCAAGTGGGGGCACCCCACTGCTCCAATTTTTTCAGAAAAATTTATATAAAAGTATTATTAATTTAAGTTTTTTATTCAATAAAATAAAATTTGCTCCCACTCAAAATTTTTTTATCCCTATTAAAATTTTGCCCCCATTAAAAATAAAATTTTGCTTCCATACAAAAAAAATTCTGAATTCGCCCTTGTATATGACTAATCATTTTTTGATATAATATAAATTTTCAAAATAAAGATTTACTTTTTTAACTGTAATAATTTGATTGTTATTAATTATTAGTCATTTAATTAATCTAAACGAAATTTAAACACAATCAATATGATACTTAAAGGTAACATTCACATCATATGATAGTTTCACTTCACTTGTCATTTTGGCCTTCTTCCAAAGGACACTTATGATCAAGGTTTCAAGCATAGAAATAACATGTTCTTCCAAGCTAGCAAGCATTAGCTGAAATTGGACAATCCCCAACAACGAAGATAACATTGTAAGATCCAAAAAACCAAACAGAGTGACTCGATGAACAAGCCATTACAATGAGAAGAAAAGAAAAAGAACAAGAAAGCAAAAAAAAGAAGAAGATTCAAGTGAAAAGAGAGAACATTTCTTAGTTGCATTGGAAACCTTTTGGAACACCCTTTCCACAGTAATTGAGGAGCAAGGTTAAGGAGACAGGAACGTTAAGGTTAATGCCTAAAACACTGGCTTTAATGGCGGTGCAAAGGCAAACAGCTGCTTCAAGATCAGCAAGTCCTTCGAGGAGGCTACAACAAGGTGTCTTTGGTGGTGTGCCAACGACAAGGTGCACCAAACCGTTCAACAAGTCTGCACAAACTCCAAGCTTAAGTGCGTCTCTTGGACAAGTGGGTTTGGCTGGTGAAGGAGAGGGTTTCGGGGTCTTCGGTAATGGTGTAGGACAAGAAACATGATGTGAGCTTACCAAAGTGAAGAAGAGAATGTTTAGGGAGAGAAGAAATGCAGTAGTTGCTATTGCCCTGGAAGTCATTTTTGAGTAATACTAAAAACTCACACTTCCAAGGCTATAAGATCTTTTTTCCTTTGCCTTCTTCTCGACGGCGTGCTTGGAAATGAACTGAGTGAGGGTATTTATAGATGAACTGTGGTTCTTAGAAGGAATTGGAAATGACAAAGAGACCCATGTCAGGCATGTTAGATCTCATCTAATTCCTGTAGGAGCTGTCACAGCTTGGAGAATAAGACGTTCTGCATGGTTTTGGAGCATTCGACACTTGATTACTATGGGTTTAAATGCATAAAAAGAGACATCCTAACCAATTTTTTTGGTTCTAAATATGATATTCCCTTCCTCCTTCATGCACCTCTAATTTCTCTTGACTACAAACTTTGGCATTTTGTTTCATTTGTTGCATGCAAACAGGCCATTTTGATGGGATAGAGATAGATATTATTGCATCCCGAAATTAGAAGGGAAGGTCGGCTGTGTTGGACCTTGGTGCAAACGTGACCATGAGTTGCCGGAGGAGTACAGATCTTCTGTCCAATATTACTCTACCTTATTCTCTCTCGTAAAATCTCAGTCATTTATTTTGTGGGACCCACACAGGATTCATGTGAGACCTACGTAAATAAATGACTGAGATTTATTGGACACAATAAGACACTACAATATTAGACAAAAGATCTGATCTCCTGATTATGAACACACTCCATACATTTTATGTCAAAACATGTTGTTTCAAGTGACAAAGAGTTTGGTTCTTCCTAAGTATCAGGTTTATGAATGATAGAGAGAGAGAGATTTGCCTCAAATTTGCTTGTTAGTAATAGATGAAAAAATAAATTTCTTAGTTTGAGTTTGATCTCTTGGACTCAAACAAATAAAAATTCAATTAATCAAAAATCAAAATGAAACCATTTTATTTGAATTGAATTTGGGCCGAACTGTATTGAATTATTTTTTATCTTTTTTCAATTTAAACTGACTCAATCGAAATTAAAGAGACATTAACTCTAAATATTAAGATTCTCAAGTATTTGAATTAAAATCAAATTCTATAAAATATAATATTAAATTCAAGTTCAGTTAATTTTAATTTAAACTATTAATTCTAACTTAAATTAATTTAATTTTATTCAAGTTGGTGTCACCCTGCTAAACACTTGCTTTCCATCACCAAAGCCCATTTCAAAGGTATTAGCTATTAGGTGCCTGTGGTAAAACTAAAGCCCAATTCTCCAGTCTTTTATGAGAAGTGGACTCTCGTCCATAAACTTGAAATAGGGCCCTTCTAAAACTATCCATACTTCTAGGGATTTTCCCTATTCCATACATTAATTTGAAGAAACCGGCTCTCGCCCCCAACACTAACAATGTATCGGCTGGAGCAAACTTTCAATGGGATGGGTGAAACTCAACACCGATGGACTAGCAAATGCAACTCATTTACTGCCGTAGCAGGTGACCTTATACGGGACTGCAGGCAATTGGCTTGGAGGGTTCACTCAAAATTTTGGTTGGTGTTCACCGATATCTGCGAAATTTTGGGAGATTTTTATTGGGCTCACACTTGCGTGGAATATGTGCTATTGCCGAATCGAGCTAGAAGTGAACTCCACAACCGTAACTCACATGCTTTCTTCAACAGCTAACCGATCCAAGGCCCTCAATCCCATCATTCAAAGCATCCATGAGCTGCTTACCCGAAATTGGACCGTTGCACATCGCCACATATACCGAGAGAGTAACAGATGTGCCGATTGGCTAGCAAACTATGCCACCCAATTTGCTATAGAGATCACTTATCTTAAATCTACACTCCTTGGGTATCATTCTCTCCTTTTAGAGGATATGTTGGACCTATTTCCCAAGCTAGACTTATTGAATAAAATTAGCTAGCTAGTTGGCATGCAAAGTCGTCGTCCCCACTGAGGAGAACAGTCACAAATTCTGAATTCAGACTTCGATAGGTAATGGGATGGCTGTTGCATGAACTTTAGAATTGTGATTTCTTGTGGTTTTTCTCTTCTTCATTGGGATTATGATTAAAGATTAGTTAATCAAGTCTCAACAATCTCTGTCAAGAAACATCCTAGGAATTCACGAATCTCATGTCTTTTGTCAGGTCCTGAGCCTCTATCCCTCATGTTCCGAAGACACTAAAGATCGGAGGCGGAGGTCAAACGATGATATTGCCAAAGGCATTCCATGTACAATGAATAATGGAAGATGCATAATTTTCAAAGAAGCCTCCATCGTTAATTATGAAGGACCAACTACCAAGTTTCACAAATATGTCACATGTTCATGCATCCATTTACTTTTTTACCTCACTTTCTTCACCAGTTCATTCCATTTGAGGTTTTATCATAATTGCATTCATTGAAAAGTCAGCATCCATAGGACACAGATATGCATTCTTAAAATACTCCATGAGCAGAAAGATTGCGTAGGAGAGAATCGTACTGGTATAGCTATTAATGGAGGAAATTGGTGAGTAAGTTAGCTTATGATATACATTAATATCAGAGCTAGATACTGGACAGTACATTGTAATCTCGGATAGCAACCAAAGAGCAAGTTGGCGATCTCTGGTTCAGCCGCAAGAAGTTACAGATCATGATCATAAGTTCTATATATAATAGACCTACAGTTCTTGAAAAATTTGAGATCATGACGATCAAAAGGAAAGCATAAAGGAACAATTCAGTTGTGTGAAGGAGGGTGTGTTCTTGGTGGAGAGTAATCCAAGTTGAAGCCAGGATGCTTTTCTCTGTGTGTATTGTGTGGCACCTTCCATGGAACTGAAACAAGAGGCTCTTTTTTAACAGCACCAACTTTCCTCTTCGAATCCTTCGACGTTTCAGTATCATTTTGATCGATCCTAGAATCAGTTTTTGAGGTAACTTGAACATTCGACGGGGTAAGCTCCTCCTTTGATGGAACAGAAGCATCCTTTCGGTTATTCTGCACATAACACAACAACAAACTCTTAAAAACACTTACATTTATATGAAGCTGACATTATCAGAAATCAACTGCTTGCAATTGCACCAACCTGATTGGAGATTTGAAACCTTTTCTCAATTCGTCTGGCATTACATGCATGCAAAGATAGGAACAGAAGTAAAAGAAGAAGACAGTTTGTTGCTGACATATTTGGAACAACAAAACTTGCAGGGTCTAGCTAGCTAGGAGGAAGCAACCAGAGCTGTTTTTCGACTAGTGGTCGCTAATGGTGGTATTTGTAGTAAAAGCATTAAATGCAAATACCACAAGTAGCTAGATTAAGGACTCTTCCATTGCAGACAAGCACATGTTTGAGATAGAAGATTGTAAAAAGGAAAAAATTGTAGAGATGGGTTGCTTTCTTCTGTCCCTTCCCTTTCACATTTCAATCAACCTGGGTCCCTTGACACAGACCCACCAGGGAAAGAGAAGAGAAGACATAGCTTAAAACCCCCATATATGAAGAGTGAACCAATGGAAGAGTCCCAAAAGGAGATTTTAAAAAATCAGAATAAATCATTAAACTAATCAGAAGAGTTGCATTAAAAGTAGAGAACATTAAACAAGTCCAAGAAAGCTAAGTGCATCCCCTCCTAGTTTCTTGTCCTTGATGAATCGAAGCTTTCACCATTTTGCATGCTTCATGTTTCCCTGTTCCTTGCTCTTGCCTGTCCCTTTTCACCTTGGAAAACTCAACTCCCGAATATTATAGAGAATGTGTTAGAATTTATAATCAAAAGTAAGAGACCTTTTTGCTCCTAATTTAAGTCAATCTGGAAAGAACAAGTTGAAAACCAGACATTCATGTCAAAGTTCCTTGGATTTGTTTAAATAATGTCTAATAAATATCATAAATTGAAGATATTCAACCAAAAATGTCAACCTACAAACTAAAAACATAAAAAACACATGAACATCGCAAAGGAGCAATCGTCAATGTTGTGGGAGGATCACATGGTGAGCTTAAAACGAGAGTTGAGTCCAGATACCGATAGCAATAGAAAGGCATGAGGGGACAAGCGGGCATGGACCGCCTCTTGCTTGTAGCTTCAACGAGGAACACTTGAGAGTAACTTCAACCGCCAATACCGGTCATGCATGACACGTGGCAAAAACCCATGTGATTTACTGCATTGCCACGTGGATTAGGCCCACGGTGGCCGCCATAACCCATGCTCTCGGCCCTCCAAGGGTGGTGGTCCATTGGTCCAGTCAAAACCAAACCACGACCGCTTTTGTAGACTCTTGTTGAGTCGCAATACCGTCTATTATGCTGTCCCATCGGTTGCTCTTATGCTTTCTAAGTCCAAAGTTTAAACAAATTGAGAGGGTTAAAATTTTTAATTTTTTAATTTAAATAAGTTTAAATTTGTCTTTATTTATAATATAAAACTGGAGGTCTTGAGTTTAATTTTTAAAAATTTTCAGATATTTTCACGTGTAGTAGAGATTTATTTATCTTGTATTAGATGTTAATCAATATTTTAAAAGCCAGACTGAAAGTTAAACTAATAAGATAAAAAGTTTAAGGCTTAAAAGGTCCAACTAAAAGTTAAACCAGTTAAAGATTGAAAATTTTGAAGAATTTTAAATATGATTAAAAGAGATCATCCTTAATTTAAAGTTTAATTGAAAAAAGAGATTGTTAAATAAAAATTAATTGTTTGTTTTAATTTATAAAAATCGATTAGTTTATAAAAATCGACTGATTAATTAATAAATTGATCATTTTTTAACGAAGATTATTTATTAAACTAAATAAAATTGAAAAATTAATATTAAACCAAAAAGTTGTCTTATTCAAAATTTTCGGACCAACCAATTTACTTCAATTTTTTAATCACAGGCGTCAATAACCATTTGAATGAGTCCTCGTTCAATGTTATATGTTCAAATTGAATACATTTTTTAGTTTTTAACAATAATAATTTATTTAAATTATATAATATATAATATTGCAATCAATTTTTTTATTAAAAATTAATAATCGTGAGATTGAATAGAGATATCGATGACACCGATTTTTCTTTTTTTGATTTTTAATCATAAAAAATTATAATTAACTCACACTTAGTAATTATTAATAAATTTTATATATATATATATATATATATAATAATTCATATTCAAACTAATTAGGATTAACAAATTTAACGTGTTTCTATATATTACACTCAAGTATTTCCACTCTCAATTTAATGGATTCAGATTACCTGTTTCTGTTACTCTATTTCTATTCTATTCTATGAAGATCTATCCATCTAATTTTTATAAATCCTATTTAATAAATGAATGAATGTTTGCGAAACAGAGTAATCAAAACAAGTAATATGATGCTCAATTTAATACGTCTCTACTCCTTAGCATGACTATCATGGGAGTGTTTTCAAGGTTACTGGGGATTTGGGCTCAACATTCACAACTGATTCAACCGACGATGTCTTGTAAAAGCCCAACATTCTCGATCGGACCGCCTCCTTGTTCCCATAAGCATGTTAGTTTATGTACACTTTCTTGGATCCATGTTAGAGAGCAACAGTCCTATCGCATTGACTTTCCAACTCCGAAGGCTAGCATTCTAATGTATAACTTTAAACTTCATGTCGATTAACAACCTCGTATTGCTAGAACACAAGCATGGAGTAACTTGATATCTCACAAGGAATAAACCAAGCTGAAGCTATGCTATGTTGATCCTAATCTGGCAAGAGGTTTGGAAAAAAGGATCAGGACATGAACTAAGATCACATGCTTATGCAGATCTTGGAAATCACAGGTTTCTAGTTACAATAGCCTACTTGGATTAGTTTGTTAGTGCCAAGATTCAAAGTAGGACCACATTGTCGAGCAACACGAATACAATTGTTCAATTCAATATGCACAACAATCCAGATTCGCTTCCCGAGATCACATTTTCGGTGACTGAAATAAGTCAATAACAAAAATAAAAAAAAGGGTTCAACAGAAAAGAAAACCAATGCAGATTAATGTAATGAATGATGATATCATTCAGCTTGCAGGTTGTTCTGTACAGAAAAAGACTGTACATGAAGGACATGAAGCATTGACATTACAGAGGATGAACTACTGAAGCAGGTGCCTCCCAAAGGTGTTTTCTCCACTGTATGTTACATAAAGAAACCCATCATCATCCTTCTTTTCATCATAGATTGTAGACAGCATTGATCCTGAAATATAATTATAAGTTTCAAAGTACACATTATAGAGTAAATTTAACAGGTAATAGCAATCCAGGACCCTTGAATGGATCACCAGTTGAGCATGGAATATTTTTGGACAGATTGTTTTAGAGAAAATGAACGATTGAAAGCATGTATTTGCAGTGACTGATCAAACAGTTTGTACGTGTCCGACTACGTAAGGAAGAGCGACAGTTTACCTGTCGGTGGGAGAACGTTGTCCAAGAAGATGAAGATTGCCTTTTCTGCACTGAGTTTAATCCTCTTCCTGATTACGTAAACAAACTGGCCAACTGTTAGATCAGCTGGGACAAGGTACCTGTAAGAGTTTCAACCAAGTTGCCAAATAGAAATAAGTCTCGAGCATTTAAATTTCAGTATCAAAAAGCATATAAAGTGAATTCTTACTTTTTCTTGTCAATGGTGGGAATATCACTTCTATCAGCCTTCTCCACAATTACCTAAGGAGGAAAGAGTTGATGAGCATTGAAAACAAAGCGGGAACTCAATGATGTCAAAATCTTACACACTAAATAAGAATTTGGAATCAATAAGTAAAGTACCCGACAAAGTCATCCCGTATGTAAGGTGTAAACCACAACTAAACATTTGAAGAAATATAATTACTGAAGATTACTATCGAGTTCTGATGACCAAACACAACTAAAATTGAACCATATGTAAGAGATTTGGCGAACTATCAGTTGTTCGTTTAACATATTGGAATATAAGACTTTCTAGTGACTCGTACTACCAATTTACCATCAAAGAACAACATAAGCAGAAATGAGAAAATATGTTAAGACTTCAGATTTGCCATAACTTGTATTAACTTCAGTAGATAAGCATGCTGATCAACTTTTCAATGATCACCACAAGTAATTACATCCTTAACACTCCACTTATGACCACCAAAACTTTCAATTATAGCTGATGAAAATTATGAGAAGATATTAAATAGCCGGTTTGCAATTCAAGTTCATCTCAGTTAAATCATCTCACTGGTAGCAGGAACAGTTTGAAAGAGTGCCTTTCGGCAGTTGGTCAACTCAAGCAACAAATGCAAACCCAGGAACCAGCTCGGACACAGGTTTCTGGTAATCTAAGTCCAGAAATAAACATCACCCAGTAATCAACACAGAGAAATCATCCAGGTCTCTTAACCTGAAAAAATAAAATTCTGGAAAAACCTCTATTCAACTACAATTCATAGTTCCAAATGAATATCAATTAGAAGGTAAAGTAATCCGACAAGTCATCAATCATAGTGACAGCATATTCCAACAATCTTCCTAATACATTTGCTAAACTACATTAGCTTAATCATAAACAAACTAAAGGCATAGTATTAACAGCTCAAATCATTTGACGACCATGCATGATTCAAGAAACACTAAGATTAAAAACCAACTAAGAGACAAAGCCTCACAGGAATTCTATCTTGGTATTTATCCCTTATTCTCGAGGCCTCAGCTCGCCTTTTCTCTACAGAAAAAAAAAAAAAAACAGTTTTCATCAGAAATCACGAACCCCAAAATAAGAAAGAGGGTTATGTTCCTCTACGGTGACTTCAATATAAATTCAGACATGGGAAACAAACAATCATCGGGTTTGATCGTATACCAAAACCATGCTCTTGCTTGAAGCTGCTTTTACTCATATTGTCAAATACTTCAGCTAAAATCTACAAAAAAAATAGAAAACACCAGAGAATATGAACATATAAATTCAAGAGATAACAAAAAATTCCAGGAATTAGAAAGCATCCCACCAAAACAAACAGCTTAAACATTCATACACTGAAAAAAAACAAAAAACAGAACATAAAAGGATAAACAAAGAACATACTTGGACAGCAAGGGCGAGGACCGGCGAAAACTAAACCGAACCGAGCTTGGAGACGTGACTCCGAATTATTATTGCGATGGTTTTTAATATAGGCTTTTGTGTGACAAAGTAACCAATTAGGACATGACACGTTTTAGAGAAAGAGCGATGTATATGATTGCCACGTATAGATGACGAGTTCTGTTGGCAGCTGTTATGCAGAGCTTGGTTAGTAGGCTTAGTAAATTTAGATGGGCCCATATGATACGAATAAATTATAAATTTAATTAAAATTTAAGTTAAAAAATCGGTTTAAACGAATTCTCTTTTTAAAATAATATTTATTTAATTTAATTTAATTTTCAAAAATTATTTTAATATATAAATTAAAATTTTTAATATCAAAATAACTTATTGTGAGAGATAAAATTAAAATGACGTCATCTTAAAGAGATTAAAATTTTTCTTTTACTAGTTTACCCTTTTATAATCTTTACAATTCTATATTCTATATTCGATTTAAAATTTAATTAATTCAATTGTTATTTATTATTATCGGAATCAATTATATTAAGTAAGGATGGGTCGACTCGTTGATTTTTTAAAAATAATTTTCTTAAAATTAAAACTGCAAAATGACCTCTTTTTTTAGTTACGTCTGAGCTTAGATAGACTCAATTAAAAATAGCTTAATTTAAACCCATGAATTGATCCATTGTGATTCATAATATTAAGCCTGGGTCAAAGTATCAAGTCGGCATTCGGAATGAATCCGAATAAAGCCCCTGGAGTAGATGGTTTCAATGTTCTTTTGTTTCAGAAGCAATGGGAGAGGATCGACCCTAAAGTAACTGAGTACATTCAGGCAGCTTTCAGACAGGATCGGTGGGAAAAGGATTTAAACCAAACCTTCCTGGTCCTTATCCCAAAAAATCCATCCCATACTAGTTTCACTCAATTTTGTTTGATCAGCCCCTACAATGTGATTTACAAAATTATCGCTAAAGCCATCATTAACCATTTGAAAAATCACTTGGATTTTCTAGTGAAGGAGAACCAATGTAGTTTTATTCTGGGCCGCCAAATAACGAATAATATCGTCATTGCCCAGGAAGTAATTCACTCGATGCGAAGGAAGAAAGGGACGACAGGATTTTTAGCGATCAAAGTGGACCTAGAAAAAGCTTATGACCGCATTCATTGGGATTTTATCCAAAACACTTTAAAGGATATTGGATTTCCGGAACCGCTAATCTGTGTCATTGTGCAGTGTGTAACAACGGTGATTATGCAGGTGGCTTGGCAGGACATAGTCTTAGATCCTTTTAGCCCCTCACGAGGGATTAGACAAGGCAATCCGCTCTTGCTGTATCTTTTTGTCCTTTGATTGGAGCATCTAGGACATCTTATCTCAGGAGAAGTGGGACAAGGTCGATGGAGACCGATAAAATTGAGCCCTGCAGGGCTATCACTATCCCACCTTTTCTTTGCAGATGATATGGTTCTGCTCACGGAAACAACGGATTCCCAGGCGCGAGTAATCGATAAGACTTTGGATGAGTTCTGTAACGCTTTTAGCAAAAAATTAACACAGATAAAACGAATATTTTTTTTCTCTAAGAACGTTAAGACGGAAACTGTGCGATGTATCAGTCAAGCCCTGCGCATTAAGAATACGAACAATCTAGGCAAATATCTAGGAGTACCTTTGCTCCATAAGCGTACCACGCGTAACACTTATCAGCATATCCTGGATAACACCCAAAGGAAACTAACAAGGTGGTGCGCAAGACAGCTATGGCTAGCGGGACGTGTCACCTTAACACAATCTATAATCTCTGCCCTCCCTGTCTTCACAATGCAAACAGTGTGACTGCCGAGACGACTATGTGATGACTTGGAACAAATCATGCGCAACTTTATCTGGGGTTCCACGGAAGAGCAGAGGAAAATGCCCCTCGTTAATTGGAATACAATATGTCAGCCCAAAAAGGCCGAGGGACTAGGCATTAAGTGTATTAAGTCTTCTAATGATGCTTTGTTAACTAAGATGGTTGGGCTTTGATTACACAACCTACAACCTTATGGGCTAAATATCGTATGGACCCATACCACATCCCTGCTACGATAAAAAGGATAGAGGCTTCGAGCTTTTGGCGGGGAATTGCGGTAACTTGGCAGTATGTCCATCAAGGTCTAAGATGGAAACTGGGAAATGGTAGACACATATGTTTCTGACTGGATAATTGGGTGAAAGATTGTGGCTCGCTACTCTATGTGGGACACATCTGCTTCTGACTGGAAGTGGAATGTGTTTCAACAATATCTTCTATTCTTAGTTTATATGGATATAGTGGCGATAACCCCCAATGCAGACAATACAGCGAAAGATATCATAAGATGGGGACAAAATGAGCATGGGCAATTCACAGTGACGTCAGTCTACGAATTATTCGAAGGACACACCCCGGATAGTTATGCTAGTCCTTGGACCTTAATTTGGAAATGGGCGGGACTCTAGCAGATCAGAGCTTTCCTTTAGCTCATGATCAAGAAAAAGCTCCTGACAAACCATCAAAGAGTAGCGAGACATATTGCGACAGGTAGCAGTTGTCACATAAGCGGGTAGGAAGAGACCACCTTACATGTCATCCGGAACTGTCCGAGAGTGCTAGCTTTTTGGAGGAATTTTTCCTCAGAGATAGTTGATACGAAATTTTTCCAGCAAGACAAGGACGTATGGGTGAAATCCAACCTAATGAAGCCTTCACAAGTGATGCAAGGGGAATGGACTACTATTTTTGGTGTAGCATGCTGGATGCTTTGGACGTGGCGTAACAAAAGTGATTTTGACGATGAGTTTATTTGGCCGGAAGATGGTACAAAGGCAATTATGGAGTACATGGAGTGGATAGACAGGGCAAGAGGAGTGAAAAGCTGTGTGTTTCCGAATCAGGCCATATTGGTGGGAAGTCTAGTGGGATGGAAAAAACCACCGGAGGAATGGGTAAAACTCAACACAGATGGAGTGTTTAAATAGGGTCGCACATCGCTACTGTTGGTGGCTTAATTCGAGACTGGCACGATCAGTGGTGCGGCGGGTGTTCTCAACACATTGGAAGCAGCTTGTCCTTAACAGCCGAACTCTGGGGAGTCTGCTCGGGCCTCACGCTGGCTTGGTCACTTGAGTATCGCCGGGTCATATTAGAAGTGGACTCCTTGGAAGTCATTAACATCCTATCCACTCCCATTATCGTGATTGATATGAATAATCTTTTGTTGGCAGGTACCCGTGGTTTACTTCAACGAGATTGGGAGGTGCAAATCTAGCACGTGCATCGTAAAGGGAACCAGTGTGCAGATAACTTGGCCGCCCTTGTAGTCATGGCTAGCTCAGGAATTCATATTCTTGAGGAGCCTCTACTGTCAGTCCTGGAACTCATTCAAAGGGACAAGCAAGGAGCAATATACCGCAGAGCAATGCGCTAGCTAGATATTACGTGTTTAGAGTGTTTCCCTTGTAAAAAAAAAGTATCAGGTCTATTTGACATCAAATTTACTCATAGATCACGTAATTCTACAGTGGGTTAATGCATTCTAGGATACAGTAAAGAAAATAGTTACTTATGCATAGCTATTTCTGGAGCTCAAGCAGATTTTCGAATTCACCTACTCATGAAGGAAGGAGACAATCGAAGATTAAAAGGAATTTGACTCACTTGTAAGTATCCAAGTGTATTTTGGCATACCTCCTTCAGATCTACCACCTTACCAATTGAGTTCATGAAAGAAAGCCCCTGATATTTATATGAAGTTTGTTAAGCTTTGGAGATTTACAAAACCTTAAAAAGTTGAAGTCATTATCAAGTTGATTGTGCATACCTGCGATGAGAACTCCTTTCGAGCAGAGAGACGGGCAAAAGAACTACCACATTGCCTTCATAGTGTCGTGCCTCTATAACGTTTTTTCCTCCCCAATTGAGTAATTGTCTAAAGCTTTGAAGAAAGTGGGAGACGTTTTACCCTAATTACAAATACGGTATCGTACAAACTCCCTAAAAGTAACTTTGAACATAATCGTTTTTTTTTTTTACAACAAGAAAGCTAACACACTACACTGGAGCGACGGAGGCGCTCTGGGGTACATAGCACCTAAAGCATCGCACCGGACGAGCTCCTGGACGCAAAAAGGGGGCTCACAAAAGAAATGAATACCCGGGCCTGCTCTGAAAACACCAGCTAAACGAGCGAGGCTATCCGCGCACTGGTTAGAACATAATCGTTTTTGTTCTACTATGTATGTTTAGCGTATTCCTTATCGTTTTATCTCACGTCGTGTCGTTTTAAGAAGAATAAAATCATAATAAAAGAGATCAGATCTTCGGCTTTGATTGTGACCTTTTTATTATATTTTATTAAATTTTATTCGTATTTTTACGTAAACTTCACGTATAAGATTGAAATAGTAAGTAAAATAGAGAATTTGACGTGATAAGAAAGACCCAAGAAAATCAACGCATGAGAGGGATAAAAAGTCAAAACTAAAGACCCAGTGTAAGTTTTCGTGAAACGCAAGGACATGTGTATGTATGCATCCCTCAATCTCCCAGTTTTTTAACTGTACTTTTTTTTCTTTATAAAATGTCATGTGATCTAGAACCGGAGGCAGCATTGTCAGACACCTATACATTAGCCTTTCCTTTTCCATTTTCTCCTTTACATTTCATCAAGTCGTCTAAAGTATAAATAGATTACGTTTATGGCAAAAACGAGGCCTTCCAATGCTACAAATGCTTAATTATATGTTTAGTCGGTAGTTTATTAATTTTTTTGGTGGGTATCTATCCACAAATTTAGTGACTAATCCTTTCATTAGTTTGTAGGTACTTTACAAAGTGGGACAGCTGGCTCAAGAATTTAAGACTGCTCCATACTCAAAGTCAAAAATCCAACCCCTGATCTTTAGCTAAGGATGGATGAAGCCCGTCCACTCAACCACATCCCTTGAGTTAGTCGGCAGTTTATTAATGACATTTAACAAAATATAATATTATTTTATTATTTAAGATAAGAGTTTAAAATTAAATATAACATAATGGAATGAAAAATAAGAGTTTCATATTACATCTCTTTCTATTTTAAATAGTAAAAATGACAAACTTTTAATTTGAAATGTTTATAATGAAATATAAAATGATAAATATTTTTTCAATATATTACATTATAAATTTTTTTAAATAATATTTCACTATATTACATTATAAATTCTTTCGTTCGTCTTAAATAATAATCTTTTATTAAAAATTTTACATTCAACTAAATGTAACCTAAGGTTATTAAACCTTTTATGGGTTTGTGTTACTTGTGATGCGGTTGTCCTGAGAAGAGAGAAAAGAACAACCTGTGGCCATTCCTTTTAAGCTAACAAAGCAAAGAAATAAAAACAAAAGAAGGAGAGTGTAAGAGAACATGAAATAGATTAATCTTTTGGAATAAAAAACTGAAGTAAAGGTGAGTTTTTGAGTTGGAGTCTCTTTACACTTCATACGAGGAGTTAAGAGTGATTTTGATATTGTTAGGTTTCACGTGGGATGGGAGGCATAAACTAAAGCCATTTTCTTTGACATGTTCCCTAAACCATTGGACTTGGGCATGGTAATAGGTCGAGCTCGTCACGATCCGACTTTTTTAGAAGGTAGCTCGAACCTAAACTCGAAATCCAATATTTAATGTTCGTATAGTATTGGTAACTTTTTCTTTTTAATCCATAGTAAATTTTGATATATTGTGTTACTCGAAATAATATAATTTTAGAGTGAGAAATTAAGTTGTTCGAATTGAATCTTTAGTTGATTTGTCGAATTTAAACTCAATTCAAAGTTTGGCAAATTTTAATTTAATCTATTAATTTCGAATTTGATTGAATTGGGTCATACTCAAATTATCCTGACCTAAGCATTTCATCTCTTCTCTTTCTTTAGATGCATGTTTACATTAGTTCATAAAGTTAATGTATTATAGATAAATTATTTCATAAAATAATAATTAAATTTTGATTTGATTGATAGTTATTTTATAAATTCATATATGTACTATTTTCCATATATTAAATTATGTACTACTTGGTGATTATACAAACCCCATATCTTGACTATAATGTCTCAATCAAAATGTCCTTTTAAAAAGAAAAGAAGATGAAGGCTCAACTTCTTCCGGTTTAATTAGACCAAGTTGGTTGAAACGGAGTTGTTTAAGCCAATATAATGTACTCCTCTCTTTGTTGTCTTTGACCTTAAGTGCTCTAGTTCTTTAATAAACGAGGTGCATTGTTAAATGATTGGAGTTCTTATTAAATGATAGGCACTCAAAAGTGAGGAGCTTGTTCACACTTTGAAACAATTAGACATGTGATTAACCTCCAATTTAGTTCCTGTTTGGTTGGATTTTCGGAAATCAATAAGCACTTTTTTCACCACAAAAGTCTTTTAAAAAAATACATATTTAGCTGTAAAATAAAAAAAACACTTATTTAATAGATATGACTTTTTTAACAGCTAAAATACAACTTTTAGAAGCTCAAATTTAGAGCTTATTAAAAAAGCCTCTCGGATGGCTTTTTTCGGATAGATTTTTCAGATAAATTAATCAGTCTATTTTTTAGTCCCTTTTATCCTTATGTTTTGCACATAATTTTCACAATACTCACAAACTCGTCTTCACGTTTATCTGGCAAATCCATCTTCTCTATTACAATAAAATGCACAATTTATTATGTATTTAACTATTTACTCAACTTGAATATTTATTATGGGATTTATATAATATTATTTGAATTTTTATATGATTTAATATTTATTTTTGATATTAGCTTTACTTATGTTATAATTTATATAAAAGATTTTGTTAGATATATTTTCATTTATGTTTCATATGGTTTCAATTCTTTACTTTTACCTAGATCCCGAGGTATGTAACTATAATAGCTCACTTGTTATCTCAATCACCTAGTAGTTTTCCCAATAGGCTTAGTTGGGACATGTCGCCTCCGTTATTAATAGACACTTTAATGTGTGATGCAACTTTATTTTAATATATTCGATCAGTTTTCTTCAAATATATATATATATATATACTAATTAATATATTATAATTTGCATAGTATTTAATATATTTTAAATAATATTTATATGCATAAATAATTTTTATTATAAAATAAAATATATTTAAAATTAAAAGTATTTTTTATTTTTATATTACTAAACAGTCTACTGTATAAAGTTATTTAAAAAAAAAACTCTTTTTTGATATCCACCGGGTATTATATATTCTTTAATAAACTTTTACCGTAAAATTATTGTTTACTTTTATAATATTTGCGGCAATTATATAAAATGATCAATATTAAAATTTTTAAATTTTGATATAACATTATTTTTAAAGTATAAATAGACAAAACATTAATATCTTGTAATGAAATGACTTAATTATTATGATTAATAGGATAACTACATAACATTATAAAAAGTAAATTATATAAAATTTAAATAAAAGATATCAAACTACTCTTGAATTTAATTTTTTAAAAAGCCTCTGTAAATATTATCCCAAAAAAAAGATAATATTTACTTTCACCCAACAGTCAATAAAGCCTATCCTCTGACGACTTGGACCAATAAATTGAATTTTATTTTTATTTTTTATTAATCACAGCCGTTTATATGGAACTGGGGCAAAAGAATCTCAGCCGTTGACACTGTCTCGATATTTTCAAAACCCTCTCTCGTTATCTCGTGTCGTCAGATTCAGTTTCGAAATCCAGGCCAACAGTGCCTGTTTATAGAAGATTACCGAAATGTCCCTAAGGTTTACCAGTCCTGAACAAGCCAAAGTGAACTGCAACAAGCTGAGGACCAGTGAGGCTATTATGGGAATCGCACGCGAGAATACAAAAACAATCTGACCAAGCTCACCTTTTCTCTGTTTCGTTGGTCTTTGTAAAAAGAAAATAATTATAAAAAAAAACTGTGAATGTCACGCGCTACCTTAGCGCGTAGTTCATCCATGCCAAATTAAGCAAAAGATAATTTTATTGTAAAAAAACTCTTGTCCGTTAATATAAATATAAAATATGTACAAAATGCACATTTTTATAATTATATTCATCTAAAAACAGTAATTACTATTTTAAATTGTTACTTTTCAAAACGTTTTTTTTAATTAATTTTCATCAAATTGCTTAACAAATATTACACAAATTAATTATTACTTATATATTTTTAAATTAATTATATTGTAACTCAATTTAATAAAACCAAAAAGTTAACGTGTTCAATATACAAAATTTTTCGTTTTGTTGAAATCCAGAGAAAATTATAACATACACGACCTTTTTTTTATTTTTACAGATAGGTTATTTCTATGACTTGAACCTTAAATTTTATAGCTACAAATGAGTAATTTTATTAGTTACTTCAAAGTTTAATTTAATATATCATATAATTAAAATTGGCTTAAAATTTAATTTAAAACATATATTATTTTATCATATTAAGTTATTAATAAAGATTATATTATTCCCTAAAAAAAGATTATATTATAAAACTAAATTAAAGTAGGGGAATGAATAATATCACAATTTAAATATTTCAACAAATTTCCCACGCGCAACCTTTTTGGCGCGTGGAAAATGGCGGGTAAGAGAAACACAAGGTGGGAGATAAAAATACGTATACGGACAAAATAAAATAAAAAAATCATAATAAAAATAAAAATAGATAAAAAGCTCAGACTCAGAGCGAGAAAGAGAGAGAGAGAGAGGGGGAACTTTACCACTTTTTTATGTTGCACGCATCCATAGCAGAAAACAGAAGGAAGACAAAGTACTACAAACGCCAAAAGAAGAAAAGAGAGGAGAGGAGAGGAGGGGAGAGTAGAGAAAAAAAGAAAAAATTCAACCAAAGGGTAGCCTTAGGAGTTAGGACCAAGAAGATAAAAGATGGTGTCTGAAATTGTATGGTTTTGAGAGGCAGGAAGAAGAAGCAGCTGAAAGGTGTGTGAGTGTGATTAAAGAGAAAAGAAATGGGTTTTCTTACAAACTCTTCATGCATTCAACTAAAGTTGTCCTCTTTCTTACACAATTCTTGATTTTTTGTTTTGTCTCTTGTCCGAAGAAGGGACCAATAAGGTTTAAGGTTCTTGTGTTGGGTCTCTTATTACAAAACTAACATTTTTTTTTCTTGGGGTCTTTTTTTGGTGAAACTGGAAAGCTCTGCTGGGGCTTTAGTTGTGGATCTTAAGAGATTTCAGATTCTATGAAGGCCATGCCCCTAACCTTTGAGGGTTTTCAAGGGAACGGGGTGTTGGAGTTCTCTTCTTCTTCTTCTTCTTCATTTTTAGATTCTTTACTTCAAGAACGAACTCAAGAAGAGCAACAGAGGTTTGAACAGAAGTGGCAGAGCAACATTAACAATATCAAAGGAAGTAGTTGTTTTGTGGGCAGTGAGCCCACATCTGTGCTTGACGCGATAAGAAGTCCGAGCTCTCCAACCTCCTCTTCAACGCTGTCTTCTTTCCAAGGAAGCGGTAACGGCGGCGGCGGCGGCGCCTCCACCGACAACACCACCACCACCACAACTAACGGCCTGGCAACTGCTGCGTTCTGCGGCAACAACAATAGCCACCCTTCTTCTGTAGATATCAGTGCGGAAAAATGTGTGCAACTTGGAATGGAAGATTGGGAGAGTGTGTTGTCTGGGTCTCCTAGTCAAGAACAGTCGATTTTGAGGTTAATTATGGGGGATAATGAAGACCCATCTCTGGGATTCAACAAGTTGTTACCAAGTGGAAGTGGGCCTGAAGATGTGGAGTTTAACGCTGGTTTTGGGGTTGTGGATCAAGTTTTTGGATTTGAAACGATGAATAATGCAAACTTGGTTAGCAACATTCATGACCATTCAACACTTCAAGGACCATCTTCTGAGTTCCCTCTTCTTAGCAACAATCCGAGGATTGGTTCGTTAATAAGCCAACAAATTTCGAATCCGGATGTTCCTGTTTCAACTAACGGTCTTTTACCTGTTACGTTCCAGCAACCACAACAAGGAATTGAAGCTAATGAGGAGAAGCCACAGATTCTGAATCCATCTCTGATAATCAACCAAAGCCAACACCAGTTTGGACAAAACCCTGCAATGTTCTTGCCATTGTCCTATTCGCAATTGCAAGAGCATAACCATCTCTTGTCGGCTCCGCCACCACCCAAGAGGCATAATCCAGGACCTAACTCTCAGGTCCAAAAGATGCCATTTTCTGATCTGAAGGCAGAGTTGTTTGTTCGGAGACAGAACCAACATCACCAACAGCAGAATCAGCTCCAAATGTTTCAACAGCAGAGGCCAGGAGGGGTTACTTCTACAAAGCAGAAACTAATGAGTGATGAATTGGCGATCCAACAGCTTCAGCAGGCGATAATAAACCCAATATGCCAAGCTGCAGAGCTGATCGAAACCGGGAATGCGGTACTCGCGCAAGGGATATTGGCGCGGCTCAATCACCAGCTCTCTCTTCCAATTGGTAAGCCTTATCATAGGGTTGCCTTTTACTTCAAAGAGGCCTTGCAGTTACTTCTACACACCAACAACAACAGCAACAACGCAATGTTGTCATCCCCTTATAGTCTTATTTTCAAGATTGGGGCATATAAATCATTCTCTGAAATCTCACCAATCCTTCAGTTTGCCAGTTTTACTTGTAACCAGGCCCTGCTTGAGGCTTTTGAAGGTTTTGATAGGATTCACATTGTAGATTTTGATATTGGCTATGGTGGACAATGGGCTTCTTTGATGCAAGAATTGTCTATGAGGAGTGGAGGTGCTCCTTCTCTAAAGATTACTGCTTTTGCTTCTCCTTCTTCACATAGTGATCTCGAGCTTGGTTTCACTCGAGAAAACCTTAGAATCTTTGCTGGTGAAATCAACATGCCGTTTGAGCTTGAAGTTTTTGGTCTTGAGTCTTTGAATTCTGGTTCTTGGCCATGGCCAATTCGTATGTTGGAGAAAGAAGTTGTTGCAGTGAATCTTCCAATTGGGTCCTTCTCAAGCTACCCATTGATCCTCCCTTTGGTGCTTCGGTTTGTAAAGCAGCTCTCCCCTAAAGTTGTGGTGTCTTTGGACAGAGGCTGTGAGCGAACTGACCTCCCATTTGCTCATCAGGTAAATCAAGCTATTCAGTCATATTCTAGCTTGCTTGAATCACTGGATGCTGTGAATGTGAACCTAGATGCAATGCAAAAGATTGAGAGGTTCTTGGTCCAACCGGGCATTGAAAAAATGGTACTGGGTCGCCATCGTTGTCCTGATAGGACTTCACCATGGAAGAGTTTGTTTCTGCAGTCTGGATTCACTCCATTAACATTCAGCAACTTTGCTGAATCACAAGCAGATTGCTTAGTGCAACGAGCCCCGGTTAAGGGGTTCCATGTTGAAAAGAAACAAGCCTCACTTGTTCTTTGCTGGCAACGAAAGGAGCTCATCTCAGCTTCAGCTTGGACGTGCTGAGAAATGGCAAATTAGGATTGTTTCTGACAATCGGTTTCACTAATCAATCTTTGTTGCCAAAAGCTGCCTCGGATCTTACTCAGTTTAATTCCTGATCCCTTTGATGTCTGTATTTCCTCTCTCCTATGTTAATTATGTTGCTTTAGGCATATTATTCCTAATCAAGAATCTGAACATTTTAGTAGCTGGATGGATTTGAATTCTTTGTTCTCTTAATTCTGGATATTGTGCACAACACTTGTAGTGCTACACTTATCGTGTGCTGTAGGATTATCTTTCATATCAAGAAAGAACATTTTAGTACACCAGTTGATGGATTGGAACAACTTTTGTGATGCTTTTCATACTCAACTTGATCAGTGTTTGTTGTACACTTTCATAAGGAGGTAAAAACATGATTTAACCATTCAAAATTCTGCCTTTCTCGGCATTAATTCCTCATATGCCTTGATAACCCCATCTCTGGCTAGTCTTCCATATATAAGTTATGAAAGAACCATTAAGAAACAGAAGTGGTGTCTGTTTCCAGGTCATTAGGCTATATTCTATTCAATGGAGGCATGTTTCAGAAACCATTTAAAGACCACCTCCAATGTTTTAAGAATGTTGGGTTGTTTTTGTGGTTGGGACAAAAGGCAATCAAACAGGATGTGAACCAGAACAACCAATGCTTGATCCATGTGCTTCCAAATATACCAAAAAGAACAGCTTTGAAATTTGTAACGGTGTAGAATGATTTAAGAAGATCATGATACTTGAGGATCATAATCATAGATTCATGAAGATTTAAGGTCTAATTACACTCAAATTGATGCATTAATTAGAAAATTTAGCTTATATTATATAGTCTTAACGCACCGATTGGACCGCCCTTTATTTATTTTTATAATCCTATACCAAATTGGCCATTATTTTTCTAATACCTTCAAAGTAGTTTACTAAACCTAAAGTTGATACTAAGTTTAATTGGTCCCTTTTCTTTACAAGCTTTCCTCATGAAATCACATGGGTCTTGCATGATTGGTCGCTTGGGGGGATTATTTTAAGTTCCTTGCACTTGTAGTTGAGGGGAAGGAGAAGACAATTTGAGCTTTTATGATTTTTTAAATTGTCGGAGAATTAGTTATTATTGTTAGAAAGCTGAAAACGTCGGCGCTTTAGAGAAGAAAGACAGTGAGTGACGACAACTTCGTAATTAAGGTAATTACAAGGACAATTAAGTTCTTATAATAACGATTTGTGATAAACTAATGTAGTAATTAAGGGTACCTCTCGGACCTACTTCGTGGTCCATTGTTGAGAGGGTGAAAGGGAAGTTGTATTGTGGTGGTCCAATATGGTAACCACTTCTCTAGATAAAGATTGACTTGATTGAGATTAATTACATTTAATTTATATTAATAATTTAAAATAATTATAATAAAAATTAAAATTAAATTTATTTCAATTAGTTCAATTTAAATTTAAAAATTAAGTTGAGTTATGATATTCAGGGACGGATCCAGAAATTATTTTGAGTGGGGGCAAAATATTTAAAGTACTATTATATTATTAAAAATTTTTAATTTAAATTTTAACTCCATTAAAAAATCAAAATTTTGCCCCCATTAATTTAATTGGTGACAAAAAATAATAAAAAATTATAGATATATTAAGATATCAAATAAAAAATAAAATCTGAACCCATCTATTTTTATTCATAAAAGCATTTAGGGTACTTCTTTTATCCCTATTATCACTAGTGCTAGATGGTTTGTACTGTTTTTGTTTATTTTTATGACTTTATATGCGACGATTTTTTGTTTACAATGAGAAATCTTATCTTGCTTCTTCATTAAAAGTCTAAAAGAATGTAAAGATTAAAACTGTACCAACTATATTACAACTTACAAGAACCCATCTCTAAATTATACGTACTATACATTCTTCCAAAGAAAAGAAGTGGGAATTTACCTATCAGCACTAGAACGGGGTGGGGCCTGTGGGGGAATCCTTTCCACAATTACATTCAATATAGATTATTGTTTTTCACTTTGGGTGTGGTAGTCCTTGTGGAGTTAGGGGAAGAAAAGCCAAAAAGCCAAAAAGTAGTGTGATGAAGAAGCCAAAAGGGTAAAAAAATCTGAATAAAAAAAAGTCAATTAAGCATGTAATTTTTATCTCTCTATTTATAGGCTTTCATTTAAAAAAGTCACGGGCTCAAATAATACTAATCTTAATAAAAATAGATGGACTCATATTTTATTTTTTGTTTGATATCTTAACATATCTATTATTTTTTATTATTTTTTTGTCACCAATTAAATTAATGGGAGCAAAATTTTAATTTTTTATGAAATTAAAATTTAAAATAATAATTTTAAATTAAAAATTTTTAGATACAGTAAGGGCAAGTGCCCCCACTTGCCTCCACTGTGGCTCTGTCCATGCTCTCACTGGTTAGAACCATAGATCTAGCTCCACGGTGGCTTCACCCAATCCTTCGGCTGGGAGTTCCCCCCTGCCCCCTAGGGTGGACGATGTAGCTCCTCCTTCACAGGAGGACTTTTCTGTCCTCTTCTGTGACACCCTTCATAGTTCTTTGAGCGGTTCATCTTCAACAACTCTGGTCACTAAGGGAGGGGCTCCTCCTGCTCCTTTGTTCTCTGCTGGTCCTTGGGGCAAAGCTCTCCACAAGCAACATAACAAGGGTGCTTACAACATTTTCAAGATGTGTTGAAAGAGTCCCATTGATATGCTGCAAGCCAAAGAGGGTGCTTGATTGTCGACTCTTGTGGGCTTCTTCTAGTCTAAGCAGCCAGCGTTTCCAGTAATTAATGCCTAGGAAAAGGTGAGATGGATCAAGAAAGGACTCCAGAAAGTCATGCTTCATGAGGACGATACCTTCTTGTTCAAATTTTCTGCTGATTCTAATCTGTTTGACATTGTTGAGCTTGGTTATGGCATTTTGGCGATCAATTGTTGTTTCTTCAGCAATGGAGACCGAGATTAGACTTGGATCGAAGTCTCATAGATGTTATTCCTATGTGGGTTCAGTTCCATAACCTCCCGTTGGAATATTGGGCCATTTCTGGCTTAAGCTATGTGGCAAGTGCTCTTTGACGCCCTATATGTATGGACTCTCAGATAGCTTCAATGGAGTGTATTGGATATGAGAAAATGTATATCGAAATCCCTAAAACGGCTACATTGCTTAGCAGTCTCCCTATCCTTTGGTTGGATGATAAACGTATTGTGAAAAAATTGGTTGTCCCTATCAACTACCCTAGGAAGCCCAATGTTTCAACTAGGCAATGGGTTCTTACTGGTCGTATGTTGTTATCTGGTTGGCATTCTGATCTTAGTTCTGAGGTTAAATATGCGTCAGATACTGGTGCCCAGCATGGTAAGGATGGGGCTAATGTTGAGTTGAGAGGCCAGCCTGTATGTAGTCCCTAATTGCATGTGGTCGGTGTTGACCTTGTGGAGAGCCTTGTTGCACAGGTGGAGAAGCCCGAGGTTCCTAAAGCAATCACTGGGGATA
>JAOTBA010000004.1:1451511-1466082 GCA_025629845.1 Erythroxylum squamatum | reverse complement strand
CTAAGCAAGGATTTAGAATCCTTAATAAACTTCCTTTCCTAAATAAACTCCTACTGCCAACTAGAATTCCTAACTAAGCAAGGATTTAGAATCCTTAATAAACTCCTATGAATGCATCCATAACAAGTTCCAGCCTTTGTGTCAGACTCGATGTACTATAAAAGGGCCATTGCCATTCATTAATAGAGATCATCGAGATTACAACCGTAATCAAGACATTGATAGCTCTCTCTAACGAGCTTCTGGATAGGTGCAGCTCTTCGTTTGAGCTCCAATCATTCACAATTGCTCCTCATCGCATCAACGCGTCACAGAAGAAAACCGAACTGACTAACCTTCGCCTTGTGACACGATCCTTGAGTAGAAGTCTTAATACTATTCCCCTTCCATTGCTTTTTCTAATATTATGTTTTTTTTATATTTTCTTTACTACTCCAGTTGGAAGCTGAACTACACTACATTTTTCATCCAGCATCAAACATCTCTCCGGAAATAAAATGCAGTGTGCTGTGTATGTAACATGAATGTTTTGCATTGAAATTAAGTTGAACATTCTAAAATTGCCACCTAACATACATCTACAAGGGGAGCAAAAAAGAAAGAAAAGGTTATTACCATGTCCTGGTATTAAAGAGCCAGAGTCCTTCACACCCGCATCACGTTTGATCAACGACTCCGTCAGATCACCAAATATAGATCCAAAGAAAATAAGGAACCCAAATGCCGTGGCACTGAGAACAACCAAATAAGATATCAAATTCTTGTTGATAGTGAAACAAACATATATACATGATCCAGGTTTTTGATTTAAGTCAATTTTTGTATCTCCAATCATAAACTCCACTTTTGAATGGAGAAGTTTGTGATTTCTAATTCATACATGTTTTTAGCAAAGATTTGGAATAATCTAGCCATCCAACGTCATTGACTCCACAAGATGCCGGAAGAGCATAAGATACAATAGGACTCTATGAGCCAGCAGTATATCCGATGATAACTACCCTCATCCAAAATTCATCCAAAGATTGCTCGTATCTTAAGCGTAAGATACAAAGTTGCTACTATATTGCAAAACAGGAATAGTCAATTTAAACTAGTTAGGGATTTCCTATGTGGATATCTATGGGTCTTAATGGGGCACTCAAGTTAAGAAGAAAAGTCTCATAAAATGACCTAATGCTGCACCAAGAAAATTAACATCTTTGACAAATAATTAGCCAATGAAGAAACTTTCATCATTGACTCAAGACAGCAATCAGTGAAGATTTAATACCTTAGGAATGATACCGGCCAGCAAAAAATTTTGGATAGAATTACAGTAGTAGCAATGCAGCCACCCAAACCCGCAAGAGTTCCTTCCCATGTCTTCTTTGGACTGATTGCAGTCAGTGGTGTCCTTCCAAATGCCTGCATAGGTATTGGATAAATGTTTCACGTTGGAAATAGGGTAGGATGAACACAGAATGCAAGGAGCTAAAACCATTAATCAACAATACAGCCCAGCTTCTAATCTGTACATTCAATTACAATACAAACTAAATCTTTAACACAATTTATCAGGGAAGCAAAACTCTATGATAAATTTGAAGAAATCATGTTCTATCATCATATTTCAAATCCTGAATAAGGCAGTGACTGTCAATACAAGGATAGAGCATTGAACCAACAAAACAATTCCATGCCCATGCATTTGGCACAGGAAATTTTAAAACCCCTGGGCAAGTACACTTGAGGACATGATTACCCCCAATTTCTAAACATTTACGCCCATATCATTTGGTTTCAATCAATATCTGATAATCATTCAAGAAGTCTAATTACCTTGCCACCCATAAAGGCATATGTATCAGCAGCAATGACACTGCTAATAGAAATCAAGGTTGCAACAAGACCCACGGTCCAATGAGCTTGGCCACCAAGAAGAATTGGCCATGTTGCTCCAATTCCTACACAATATGAGTTGTTTAGCAAACAAAAGAGTTTGTTGAAGGGCAATAGCAATCTGGTACACATTAAGAAACTAAAACCCAGAAAAGGTGAACGAGAAAAGTAGGATAAGTGAATTTATCTTCCAAAAGAACCTATTCTAAAGCATCAAACTAAGAAGCTTAGGCTGGTGAAGGGAGACTTGTGCCTCATTTGTGCCATTCCCAATTTCATATACAATGGAAGCACATGAATTTCCCAACTTTATCTACAGACAGGACAGTGCATACGGACAAAATTGATAACAGGTTCAAAAAGTATGCAGCATGAATAAACTGGTTTGAAATGTGAGCTATATAAATGCATGTCTCCTGCCATGACTGTTATGGTATGTGTTCACATCCACAGTTGAACACCAATAAGACTATATTATCAATGTCCAGATGCTGCTTTAAGAAAAGCATGGACTAACAGTTCAGTGACATGACATGTTTAAAAGAAGAACTAGAGAACTGCACTTTTTTAGGAAAAGGAAGGCTTCAAGATGCGTTGTATTTGTACCCTTAAAAAACCTAGAGGTGGCATCTAGTTCTGGAAAGTATAAAAAGATCAACTTCTTACTAGTGTTCAAAGCTGGGGCTGTCAAGCCACAACGAAGCTTAATCCAGAAACAAGGAAGATAGCCACAATAAAATAGGCCGAACATGGTACTGCTGAGCTGTGCAAAGCGAGGGTTCCCTCTCTGCAGAAGCAATGCAATTGCAACAACAAAGGCAGCATATGCGACCCAGATGTCTATTCGACCAAAATATCTGACCATACAATAGAAAGTACCTGATCAGCAAACACATAACCTGTTTCAAATAGATCTTTAGGCAGAACCAATAGAAATTCGCAATCAAAATTGAACAGCATACGACAATCAAGCTTACAATGTAACTAAGGGCATGAGAGCGCAAATTACAGAGCACACTCTGGACACATATCGAGGAGGAGGCGTCATTCCGGCGGTGATTCCATGGCTCCGAACCAACTCAAAGTACTCTCGCGCACCCACAAATACAGCAGCCGCTATAGCTGCAGTATACACCCATCCCCCAGCCAACACCACACCTCCAGCTGATACCCCAATTCCAATTCCAGAGACTAATCTTTTCCTCAATTGACTCGCTTTCTGTTGAATCAAGACACCACCAGACTCTTTTTTATCCCCTTCCTACACGATACCAGTTTCATCAATTCCATTACAAATAATTTGCAAACTCTCTAAGCATGAACTCACTAACTAAGTACCTAACTAACAAGTTCTTGCACTTATCTCAACCAAAACCGAAACTCCATTGAAAGAAGCATCCAGAAAGAAACTTATGTACCTGTTTCGCGTTATCATCCCTGACTTCATCTGCTTCAGCCCTAGCAACGGCAACAATCGGGTGTCGTTTCGTAAAAATGTGGTAATCCTTAGCTAGAAATGCGGGTTTCGAGGAATTGAAAACCCAGCGCAGGCCCAATTTCAATTTCGAATCCCTGGGATAGAAAACTAGGGATTTCCTTGACAGAGGAAGGCACGGTCGTTTGGACAGAGAAGTGAGTGATAATGGAACCAGATCCATTTCGACAAAAGAGGCCATTACAATCCCTATGACGAAGAAGAAGAAGAAGGAACAGATTAGTTCAATCAGTGTAAAAGCATGTTGGTTGGTTATGGAGTCCTTTGAAGGTAAATACGGTGGTGGTTTGATGGATTGGGCACGGGAAAAGAAAAACAGAAAACTCGCAGCTTTGGGGTTGGGGGTGTGCTAACGCAGCGTGAGCGTGCGTGACCACCGATGTCCGTTCATTACTTTGCTGTTGCCGCTAATACAGTTCTGTTATACAGTTGTACTGCTCTTGTCGACGTGGCTTTGTCTCAATGACTTGTTAACATTTACGTCTTGTTTAGTAATTGGAATAAAAAATGAGAAAGAGAATAAAAAAATAAAATTACTGATTAATTAAAATTAAAAAAAATTAATAATTATGCTAATATTCGAAATGATATCGACTGATTTTTTATTATTTTTTATATATTTTATTTTATAAATAATTAATTAAAATATATTATATTTTATAAATAATTGAAATTTGATTAATTAAAATTAAAGAAAATTAATAATTATGCTAATATTCGAAATGATATCGATTGATTTTTTTATCATTTATTATATATTTTATTTTATAAATAAATAATTAAAATATATTATATTTTATAAATAATTAAAATTTTAATGATTTATAAAATTATTAATTTTTAAATAATTATACAAAACTATAATAAGAATTAATATATATATAATAAATTAATTGTTAAATAAATTAATATAAAATAATTTAATATATACTTTTGATAATATTAACTTATCTTGAAAAATAACTTATTGACAACTAAGCAAATAAAAGTAAGAGAATAAATATTGCATTCTTATTTCTTGTTTCTTTATTACTGATTATTTAACAAGACCTTAAGACTGTGGTAATTAACGATGATAATGAGCCGAGTCTGAATCAGGTTTAATTTAAAATTAGATAATTCAATGCTCAATTACTCAGGTTTAATTTAAAATTAGATAATTTAATGCTAAGTTATGTTGGAGTCAAAATGATATTGTTTCATTTAAACTTGTTGAAATTGTTTAAATATTTGTTTTCAAGAGATTAATTTATATTATTACTATTATTTATTATTTTATTTTAATTTTTTCTCTTTTCTTTATGTGGGTCAATTTTAAAATAATCTATCTACTAATTAAAGATAAGACTGCATATTATTAAATTTTTTAAAACTCTGCGTCTCAGCAAAATTTCTACAGCACTAAAGATAAAGAAAATTCTTTCGCCGATTAACAGACACATAAATATACATTTCTTTTAGACTGTGATATCAAAATTACAAAATAAAAAAAAGGGAAACATATTTAATTTTTTATATATTTTAAAATATTCAATATAATTTAGTAAGTATTCGTATAACTCCCCAGAAGATCTTCAAGTTCTATTAACTAGACAATTGGTATAGGAGAATTGTGTTGCAAAAATTGAACGAGATCAGAGTCTGGCAAATTTAGAGGAGGTAGAGAGAATTGGCTGTAAGTTGAACTTCCTCTTCTGGTTTCTTGCATAGTCATGAGAGCTGCCACTGTGTTCCTGAAAATCCCTTCTTCTGCTACGTGAATTGCTTCTGTTGCTTCTCTGACCGTTCTCTGTTCTTCATTCACGGGGAACACAACATCTATTGTGATTTCACACTCCTTGACAAGCTTGGAAATGAGATCGGTCGTGAAAAACGGCTGCTCAAGCACCTTCTGAATGAATGGCAACCTCAATAACCTGCCAGTTCTCTTGTCATACTTCTTCAATATCTTGGCCAATCCTGCAAAAATTTTCCCGTCAACGATCTCCCGGAGAGACGGTAAACCCTAGTCCGGCTAAGTTCGGACGTTTGTAATTATCGTAATTGTCCGTAATCATAATCGTAATTTAATTCGTAATCCATAATTGAGTTTATGTAGTACCTGTGTAATTAACATTGCTATAGTTCACTAGAAGTACCATTTCTCCGTGGAAATTGATGATGTCTCTTCTAACTTTGCTCATCTCCTCTGTATACGCTTTCTCTGAAGGCCTAGTTCCATTTGGACCCCATGTCTCAATCACTTCCTCAATTCTCTGCTTCAATTCCTGAAAATTTGAACAACACTCGGTCAAAGTTGGTTATCTTTTAGGGTTAAATGCATTGAGATTACATATTATTTCAAAGATACACAGAAAAGAGCATAGCTAAAATTTTACGTATGCTAATCCAGATACAAGTTCTTTATCTTCAACTCAACCAAACGAACGTCAATTTTAGCAGTTTTTTTTTAAAGTAAAAGTTTAACACGCAAAAACATTAACAAGAAAGGCAAGCGAAACTAGTCCAAGTTAATAGGCTTACCCGTACACCTGGATCTTACTAGCCTTTCACCATCAATAGCAGAACAAACAGAATTATCCGAAACTAAAATAGAATCTAAACAAGAAGAACTAACACTCTAATGATGAAGGTTTGCATATAATAAAACTATCATTGCAAGTGAGTGAGTCACCTTATTGGCAATCTTATACGTCCAATGAAAAGATAGGTAAAGGAAATGTCGCTTGAGTAAGAGACAGTCAAGAGTCAAAATTCCAATCTTAATTTTTAAATATCGAATCTTCCGACAACTAAATACTAAAATGTGTCGGGAATGATTAAGGTATCATAGATGTTAGTATTATTTTTCATTTTATCTAAGATTTAGAAATTAGCTTAATCTCAAGGTATAGAGTATACGAGAATGAGTTATTGTTAGCATAAGAATAATTTAATTTAATAAGTGGTTCTAAATTATTTATGTCACATAATTTTCAAATAACAAATTTATTCGATCACTCGCGAGAAATTTTAAAGTTAAATTAAAAATATCAAATAATTTTTTTAACAAAATTATCAAAATATCGCAAGAGATTACTATTTACGAATATGCCATAGTTTCACAACTTATACCTGAAATTTGAATTTACCAATTTGACTCGTCATTTCGTGTTCTAATTGTCCTATAATCGAATCGCAGTTATGGTAAGGACACTTACCTTGTGACGGATGATGAAGTCTTCTTCTTGTTCCATGAAAAAAGCGTTGAACTTGTCAATCTCATTGTCCAACAAATACTCAAACTCAGCCTCTGCTTTTACATACTCGATGGATCCATTCAACGATGGGGGAGCGGACGAGATCAACCGAACAAGTTTCTTCAGTTCCTTGTACGTCAAGAACTTGTCTTGCCACTCAGGCAACGTTGCCTGAATTTGCTGTTTCAGTCTCTTACCAAACTTCATGTCACTGTATCGAGAAAGTGATAAGCAAGGAACTGGAAAAAGAGAGAATAAGGGTAATGGAATGGGCAAGGAGAGATGAAATGAAGGGATTTTAATAAGGGGGAAAACAAAGGAAAGAAGATTAGTAGAATATTAGAGAGCATATGCTTGGCGTGACGGAGTTACGTTCAGGAAAAGGTATAAAAGGAGTTGTTGAACTAAGAGAATTCCTGAGCATATTCGGTTACTATTAAGACCCGAGGCTGTTGAACATTTGACTCCTTACTTGCGTAGTACCATAACTACAGCTTCTGTAATAAGTGGCCTTGAAACTTGGTCGTGTCACATGCCGGTGTGAGGACTAAGTAATGCCTCCTCTGAATTGGACTGTCTCGCAAAACAAGAAATGGGTCCTACTCCAACTAACTCGATTTAACGGTCTCGATGCGTGTCAGGAACGCGTGTTAGGGTTAGGGAGGGATCTCCCTGGAATATCCTCGGGAAGACTTTGGCGATGAGTGTGTGTGTGGTTTTGTTGTAGGAAACAAATAAGAGAATATTTAATAGTTTTTACTAATAAAATAAGATATTATCAATATGAGGGTCACAAGTTCAGAGTCAAGGAGCTACAGGGCATTGGATAGTTTAGTTTATAGTTTGGTCGAAGCGAAGACATATTAATGTAATACGTAAGAGTATCTTAATTACGTATCTCGGATCGAACGTAAAAGGACAAAAAACAAAGAAACACAGAAATACCTGATTTCGGCCTCTTTAACTTCAAACAAACTTTCCGAAGTCGAAACGGGTGCGAATCTATCACCGTCTTCACGGGAACTCCTTTTCGGGACACGAGTAGGATCTTTCAACAATTTTCTCAAAACGTAAACTCTCTTGACGGGTCAGAGAATTCTTATGTTTACGATTGATTATATGAGCAATTGCATGAGACTTTAACTTTTATATATAGATTTCATATCGAGCTTTCTCATTATAAGGTGGATATAGGTCCGGTTCACACTAATTGGGATTCATTTTTTATCCCGATTTCGACCTATTGAATTAAATCTTTTATTAGGTCAATTTTATTATCTTTATCTGAATCAAATTACATAACTTAATCAATAAGTTATTGAAATCTCAAAAAATGCAGTTAATAATTATTTAATTTTATAAAAAAGGACAAAATTGTCCAACAATTAAAACAGGTAAAAGACATAATTTATTATTTTTACTTTATGATTACTATTATCTTTTCTTTTCTTTTATTTTTAATTAGTATTATTTTTCTAGCTTAAAACGATATTTATTTTGAATAATTAAAATGTATCTGAAACGACACTCGTTATGAATCAGAGGGAGTATATACTTAGTATATATATTTCATTTCATTTTATTTATTTTTTCATATAAATATATCAGAAACAATCTCTTTATCAGTCAGGAGTAAGATTGTATAATACTACACTTTTCTAGAATTTACGTTTCAGCTGAACTTTTAATAAGTTGCTGTTATTGTTGTGTCACGATTTAAGTTTATTAGGTATGCACCCGATAAATAAAGAATATAAATTCCATCTTATAAAAAATAAAAGCATAAGATCAATGCCGCTTTACGAAGGTCTAGAACTGATTAAATGGCCTGCCCAAAAGATTCTGCTAAGCCGGCGTAAGGTTTAAAATTAGAATCCAGACAACACTCTGGTTGCATTAAATGTATTTAAATACTTATTAAATAAATACTTGAGTACATGTAATATTAATATTAATATTAATAATAAAGAATAATTAATGAGAAATTTATTTCATAAAATTAAGGACTTATAGTTGAAATGATTTATTCTTAATAACGATTTTTAGGTATAATTAGCAAAAGATCATCCAGTAAAATCTCTTTAAATTGATACTCGGTAAATTAATAAACTCTCTAAGATAATATTTTTCTCCGGTTCCGACTTGGGTTAGTTAAAAATTAACAAATTTCGATAAGATAATAAGATAATATATTTTTAAAATGCTCCTATGTAAATATAGGGTCTCATTAATATCATATATTAATAATTATATAAACTTACACAAATATAACTAAGACAATTTAGTAAAATATGATTTTAGTGTTGTTTATTTTTCTTAAAATTTAAGTCTAGTTAAAGCTCATCTTTAACTTTTCTTATTACATCCAAAATTTCTAGTGTCGTGTTCTCGAACTGTACCAAAAAATTGTGAAGAGTTCTAGACGCGATAAGTATTTCCTTATGTGTAATTGGTTCCAAAGTTACTGTATCATCTTCAACTTCATCATTAACATTATTTTTCAGGATAATAGCCACAATTGAACTTTAATCAATTACAAAAATTTCTTTAAATTAATAAATATTAATTTATCAGTTAATTAACATCTCTATAAAAATAATAAATGTCATGATCCTAATATTATTAATTTATAGAAATTTTATTGTATTTCTTAAATAATGGTTTTATTGGCATTTGGCAGGTAGAAATCATCTTCACTGTGAGAAAAGAAAACGTCAAATGGTATTGAAATGGAAAAAGACTCTTTATTGGAATTTATAATATGCCGATAGGATTGAGACAGCCGAAGATTTCGGAACTCTCACGGGAACATGCTGGTTTATCTCCGATACCCTTGGAATTGTCCCAGCAAGTCGGCTGTAATCATCTCGAGTTTGAATACTCGTGCAAAGAATATAAAAATATTAAAGGGGTATTTGGTTTGATGGTTTGGAAATGAAAGAATGGAATAATTGTAAAAATAATGTTTGCTTTAGAATTTTCAATTTCAGGGGAATAGATTTATTCCATTAAATTTGGGAATCTACTAAACCCACCAAGGAATAGGTATCGAGTTTTCATTTCAATCTAAGTTTTTATCACGTTTATTTTTTACTCTTTTATCTCTCGCTTTTGCCCTACTATTCTCTTTACTTCCTTATCACCTCTCAATTCCTTACGATCTCCCATCATGTCTTATCGCATCTCATTAACAAAAGATTTTTTTATTCTGCGCCTCTAAGTATATTTTCTGAAATCCCTCGTTTTAATTTGATGTTAAATGAACCGGATATAATCTAGTTTCGTCATTGTAAATGGGATTTTTGCTCATTTTTTTCTTATATATTCCCGTTTTATGATTTAATCAAAAGAATAACCAATCTGCTATATGCTCGAAAATCGATAAAATTTTTGGACAAAATTGATTAAATTTTTTTACAAACATATGGAGATAGCCCCAATAAACATATGAAGGACAAATTATTTTCATTTTTATTGAGAGTAAAAATGGTATTGTATTATCTTTCATTCTCATTAATGCAACAAACCAAACAACATTATTAGTATTAATACAGAAACTCAAGTTACAAATCAAACATCATTTTTTTATTTTTTATATCCATCCTCATTTTTTTCTACTATTATGCCTATATCTATAACCAACCTCGTGCACAAACTAAACAGCCCTGAGACAATAAACCAAGCAATTCATATTTTAATTTTTAAACCAATCCTGAGTTCCAAATAAACGGACAACACTTAGATTTTGGGCTTGAAACAACACATTACTCTCAACGAGGCACCAATGGGCTTCGTGAAAGTCAACTTGGTGTGTAAGATGATCTTAGCAAGTTTGATAACCCAAACTTTATCCGAACTTCATTATGTTCATCAACAAAAAGGTCCAACTCAACTCGTTTTTCGTTTAAGAAATGCTTGAAAACTCAAAATGAGATGTTTTAGTATTTATTACAGTCAGCGAATTTCATCAAGAAAAAGAAGTTTTCTTATCTTTTTTACTAACCGAAAATTACAAAGCTTTTATAGAGAAACAAATGAACTAGCACGTAAAGACCACGTGAGAATAATGCTAACAGCTAACCCAGCTAATTAACTAATTACGTTCATTAGTATAAGGAACATTAATAGTATTGGATCTAAATATCAGCATGTGCTGACCTGTTTAGTCTGATACCGATCAATACTATCAGTATTTGAAATACTGACTCTGTATTGGTTAGTACCAAAAATTTAGAAAGAATCATGAACATTTTTACAAAAAATGAAAAAAAAATTTAAAAATCTACCACCAACCCGACTCTAGTATCTTCTCATCTTCTCTTAGTAACAATTCTTAAACTGCATGGTTTAAGTAAGTTATTTCATCAATCAATTATTTAGAATTAAGTAATGGGTATTGACCAATTTGTAAGTTTTAATATATCTCTATTTTTAAATAATTATTTTTAAAACATGTAAATAATTTACTATAATTTAAATATATAACTCGAACTTTAATTTAAAAAATAAGTTTTAAATTCAAAAAATAAGCCCAACTTGAAAATTTAAAAAATTTAAATAAATTTTAAAAAATAAGTTTTGGCCTTTTTAATATGATTCAAGTTCCTAAAATTCTAAATTCCATCAATTTAAAATTTTTTGGGTCAGACCATGCACGGATCCTCAACTCACAACCTCACATGACCAAGTCAAGAGTCTGCAGTACATTTTAGCAAGTCAAAACAGTTCAGCAGCAGACGAACTTGGACTTGGAGAACTAAGTCAGTAAGCCAATTCTTACATTAGCATCGACTTTTGTTGTTTTATCAGGTGCATATGAAATTCCTAATTTTTTAATGTATGCACTGTAAAATTTCATATATTGTAACAAATAATATGAGCAGATCGAACGTGAAAAGGTAATGAACAAAGAAATATAGAAAACATCTGATTTCGATTTCATAACTTCAAACTAGTTTTTTAAAGCTGAAACGAGCGCGAATCTACCACCATTTTTATAGGATTTACTTATCGGGATGTGTTAAAGTTTTTCTATAGCTTTCTGTATACATGAACCTCTGAATGAGCCAGACTATCCTTACGCTCACGTTTCGCTATCGCAGTTATAAGAGACCTTAATCTTTTTCATATAGAATCCACATCGAGCTTGCCCATCACACGCTCAATATAAGTCTAGTTCATATTGATTGAAGTCTATTTTTCTCCTGAATTTTGGATTATTAATTTAAATCATTTATGAAGTTACTTTATTTTCTTTATCTAGGTCAAATTAGGTAGCGTAATCAATAAGTTATTAAAAACCGATAAATGCAATTAATTATTGTCCAGCTTTATGAAAAAAAAAATCTAGCATATGTCACATATTTTAATTAAATTATTAGATAATAAATTCAATTAAAAAAATTAAAACTCAAAACCGCATTTACCAAACTTTTGACTGAGTTTGGAAATCAGAATATAAAATAAAGGTTCAACTTTCCACAAATTCGACTTCATTTGGTCTATATGGTTGTGGATGGTAAGCTGCCACCAAAAATGGTTTGGGTCCTTAGTCAATGTTTGTACAACATAATTCCAAGTCTTCCAAGTTCTTTGAAACTTGACTGGCATCTACGGTCCCATTCCTCTCAGCTTTAAGTAACTTCCACGAGACCCCAAAAGTCGATTTTTGTAGGTTATGGAATGAATAAGGAAGATAATGCAAATTGCAAGGAGCTCAACCTTTTTTAAAACAACGAAAAAGGAGGCTTTTAAGAAGTCTAAAGAGACAATTTCAAATCAACTCAAGCGCCTTGTTAAGGAGGAGCTTAGTTTCAAGGGATAGGTTGCTGGGACGTTCACGAAAAGGTCTCGTGGGCAAGACTAGATAGGCTAAAGACCACAAAACGGAATCAAAAAACAGGCTCTTGCATGTTTTGTCTTTCCATAGGTCAGTCAAAGGGGCATGTTTGGATCAGCTTTTAAGAAGTCAATAATTATTTTTCTCCACCACAAAAGTCATTTTTTTCAAAAATAAATATTTGGCTTTAAAATAAAAAATTAATTTTTTAACAGCCAAAATATAGCTTTTTAAGACGCTCAAATTTGGAGAGCTTCTCAAAAAAGTCTCTCAAATGACTTTTTCAAGTAAATTTTTCATTTTTCATATCAACTAATGAGCCTATTTTTATTCTTTTTTGTCTTTATGTTTTACACATAATTTTCACACTGCCCACAAACTTATCTTCACGTTTATTTTGAGGTTTATAATATTATTTGACTTTTTTATATATTTTTTAATATTAGTTTTACTTATATTATTATCTATATAAAAGATTGTTAGACATATTTTCATTTATGTTTCATATAGTTTAAAATTATATAATAATTAATATATCGTGTTTGCATATTATTTAATATACTTTATATAATATTTATATGCATAAATAATTTTTATTACAAAATAAAATATAGTTAAAATTAAAGTATTTTTATTTTTATATTGTCAAATAGTCTATTATATGAAGCTCTTTTAATTTTTTTTTAAATAACAACCAAACAATTAACTAACTTTTTTAAAACATTCTTCTTAAAAACGATCTATGAAAAAAAATTAATTTAATGTGACTCTTTATAATCAAAAACTTAATATTATGGTATTTTTAAATGTCAACTAATATTATAAAATTAAATAAAGATTAAAAAGTTTAATTAACCTTTTATTATATTTTTCCAAACTTCATGATATAATTGTACAAGAAAAAAAACTTTAAAAACACACGTAGCAAAAGTAAAGAGTAAAGTGAAGGGCAATATTGTCATTAGACAAATAGCTAACTCCAAAAGTTACTCTTATTAAACTTTTAGAAATTAACTTATTAGGATTAAATAAACTAATCAATAAGTTATTCATCAGATAAATCAATAGCTTTTTAAGATGGTCCAAAAATTAACTTTTAGTCAATAAAATAAAAAATATCTAATAAGCTGTTTGTCAAACACATCTATAATTAACCCAGGAATCGGACAACCTAGGAAAAATCATACAAGTGGACCTAATTAGAACAACCTGAAGATTCACAAACTTGTCCTCTCTATAATTCACAAACTTTGGGTTTTAATTGTTCCCACTTATTTTTAATATTTTGTTTTTGTTTTCAAAATTAGTAGAAAATTGTTCTCTTAAATTTTTAGTTTTCATTTTTTACTTTAGTTTCTTCCAATTTTTCGTAATTTATGAAAGTCGCAAAAGTGATTTTTATTTTTTTTCATAATCTGATTTATTATCAACTAAATATATATTATCTAATTATTTAATATATTAATAATTAATATGCTTTATGAATAATTTAATGTAATAATATATTTAATTAATTAAATTTATGAATTATTTAATTTTATCTAATTAATTTACATTCAATTGAATTTTATTAATAAATATTATATAAAAGATTAAATTAATTTAATTAATTAAAAATAATTTATAGAAGTTTTATATTATATATAATTAACATCACTTATAAAAATATAATCATATCAACACTAACAATCAAACAAGTTTTTGTTTTATTTTAAAAAATAAAAGTTAAAAACAGATAGTGAAAAGCTAAGGGGCCGTTTGGTTCCACTTTTATTTTTCTGTTTTTGTTTTTGGTTTTTATTTCCTGTTTTTAGTTTCTGTTTTTTTTTTTCCCGAAAAAACAAAAACTTATTTGGTTGAGATTTACTATATAAAAACTCAAAACAAAAACCTGTTTGATTAAGATTTTTAATAAAAAAATGAAAATAAAATATATTTGGCTTTTTTAATAATAATAATAATAATTATTATTATTATTATTATTATTATTATTATTATTAAGTTATTCTTATTATTACTAATTTTATTATTTTATTATTTTTATTATTATTAATTTTTAATAAGTTATTCTTATTATTATTAATTTTTAATAAGTTATTATTATGATTATTAATTTT
>JAOTBA010000004.1:1419220-1434694 GCA_025629845.1 Erythroxylum squamatum | reverse complement strand
TAAAGACCATCACAGGAGGCTACCCAACAATGGATCCAAATGGCAACGCATCGTTCGGCCAGAATCCGGCTGAACCAGAGTCCAAAGTCGGTTAACAAAAATTAGGCTTGAGTCAATCATTAGATAGTTAACCCTTACTACTTATAAATCTTTTAATATTTTCATGTTTAGTCAATATGGGATACTCTAACACTCCCCTCAAGTGCAACTGGGACTGAACATCTAGTTGTCATTTGAAATAAACACAGTGGTAATCGGATCGGACCACTGGAACTGGACATCTAGACGGACAATCGATAATTAATAATCCGGACCAAACTTATTCAGATACCTCATACCATATTAGAATTTTTAATATAAGTAAAATGTAGAGTTCATTAACAAGAATTGGGTTTAGGTAAACTATGGCTAAAATGACTAAAACTAATCATTTGAATAGTTGACTCTTACCACTTATAAACTTTTTAACATTCTAATACAAAACCTACTCAGATACCTCATACTATATTAGAATTTTTAATATAAGTAAAATGTAGTGTTCAATAACAAGAATTGGGCTTGGGTAAACTATTGCTAAAATGACTAAAACTAGTCATTTAAATAATTGACTCTTACCATTTATAAACTTTTTAACATTCTCATGTCTAGTCAATATAAAATACTCTAACAAATAATAGCGTGACAGTATTAAAGTGGTATTTAATTGATTAAAAATTAATATCATTAATCAATAATTTAGTAACTATAGTTTGCTATTTTGCTTCACAATGGTGTAAAATCAGAGAGAAGTCACGAGCAATGGGAAGCGATTTGTTCCTTTTCCATCAAGCGGCCCTCCCATTCTTAAAAGAGCTAGAGTGTAAGCAGTAATGGGTGGTAGTACTGAAAAGTGAAGTTTTTTAGATTTGGGTATCAAAGTACTGACAGGTCATCAAGTTCGCGTGAAGCGAAGCCCATCCACTGTTTACACAGTGAAACTTGTTCTGAGAGTTTGGGAGCAAGTACAACGCTTGATGACTTGACACGTGGAGATTTGTTGGAACCGAACCTTGAGCTGGTCCATTGCGAGTGATGCGGTGGCTCGCATGTCTCTGGGCTTGTAATAGACTAATACTTAACTGGACTGATGCACATCCAACAATGGCCTCGACGGCTATTTTTGCGGTAGTATCGTCGTGGTCCGCGAAACATGCTAACACAACTCCTCCTCACCTAACAGTTGTCGCACTCTCCGTGATGTGAGCCACGAAGTCAACTTGGACTCAGTAGGTTAACACTTAGTGAAATTACCATTAAGGGAAAATTTTTAATTTTAATCCCTCTGCTTAAGAAACGAATAATAAAAAGCTGTAGCTTCATAATGATGATAGAGATATGATGGTGTTAGTGGTTGTTAATGAGTACGATTTATATATTTTGAGCATGATAGAAGTAAAATTTTAATTTTAATTAAATAATAAATTCAATCTAAACTCAGGATCATATAAGCTGGAAATTGTTTTTAAATTAAAGCTCGAGTTTTTTCATTTTTTTCCCGAAATAATTTGAATTTCGTTAATCGATTTTAGATTATACCAATATGAATTCGACCAATTTAATATAATTAGGTCAATTTGAATAATTATCATAACTTGAAACTTGAACTAGAAATTAAACTTAATTGATGAACTAATTGCTCACAATTCTCCCTTGTTAATTGACTTTCTTATAATCAAACCAATGTACTTGCAAATTATTATTAAAATTTCCCTTCAACCTACTACTTCAGTGAGAGTGTTAGTCTTGAATTCTTCACTTTGACTGGCGGCTAAAAGTAAAATATTAGTTATGTTATACTCTTCAGAAATTGTGAGATAGCAATGGAAGAAGCTCTTAATTTGTGTTGAATTATGAATATAAGCATGTTGAAATGTGTAATTACAGATTCTTAAATACATAAATAAGTGAAGATGGTAATCACAAGAAGAAGAAAAAGAATGAGGAGAAGATCTTCGAGTTGAGTTTTACAAAAATTTAACAATTACGGGTCAGCAGCTACTGTGCCAGTAGTTGAACCAATCCCAACCTGCAGCCATGGAGATGAACTTCCAGTCACGTTCATGTCTTTTAGTTCACTAAGCTTCGCTAACTTCACCTTACTGTCGGCTTCATTATCCACATTGTGCATTGAGCTATTGTTGTTCTCATCTTCATCTTGGTGGTCCTGCTCATTTTGCGGCTGTTGGTGGTGGTGGTGGTTGTCTTCTTTTTCCTTCGCCCAAGATTGTAAATATATCTCAGTAGACACGTGCAAGCTTGCCGGGTTTGCGAGGTTATCTCGCCGGACTCCGGTGTGATTATCTGCCGGAGCGGGGAGGTTGAGGTCAAGCGTAAGGTCAAGTGTTTCGGGGTTGGTGATGACTTTTGGCTTGTGTTGAACTTGTTCTTGAAACTGATGAAACTTAGGGAAAGATGAAACATCAGGTGAATTTGATGTGATCCAATGACACCTTTTATGGCCACCTAAAGCTTGTCCTGAAGAGAACACACGGTGGCAGATTGAGCACTCGTGAGCTTTCGATTTCTTCTTAGGAGGACCAGTGGAACCACCATGATCGAACTGCAAAGTTGATGTAGGTTTTGTCGGGAAGAACTCTTCATGTGTGATTACATCTTCATCACCTACACTATCCTCCAAGCCTTGTTCGAGCCTAGCTGCGAAACACCCTTTAACTTTCTTGTGACTAGCTCTATGTCCACCTAGTGCTTGGTGAGACTTGAAAACCTTCTTACAAGCTTTACATTCGAACAATCCTTTAGCAACCCCTTTGGCCTTGTCCATTGGTGCGTTATAAGCCATAGGTGGCATAAGATTGAGTACTGAATGTCTTCGTTTCTCGTCTTTACTCGCCGAGGCACATGACTCCTCGGCTTGAGCCATTAATGGATCAACAGTTGCATTGGACAACATCATTAAACAATTCGCGAGATCTTCTTCTTCGCCAGATGGGCAATTCGAGTTAGAATTACCAACTTTTGCTCTAAACGATCTTTTCCTTTTATACCAACCACAACCTCTCCTCGTCGTCTCATCTTCACCGTCAGACCCCGGAGACGATACCGGCGATTCAACATACTCGGAGGTGCATCTTCCATGCTCAAGAAACGTTTTCCAAGACAGGAACTCCTTGCCACAATTCTCACAAACCCTACAACTCTTTAACCTATTCGGGTTCGTTCTCAATGCATACATGCGCTTGTTGCTCGGTGGCATATCGGTTCCAAACTTATTATCTTCCCAATCACTCGCAGGGTCTTCATCATCCATATGACCACTCTCATCACCTATTCCATGAGCCCTCATGTGCCCTCCTAACGCTCTCCCACAACCAAACCCTTTTTTGCAAATCTTACAAAAGTGCTTGAATTCCGACAGTTGATCCACAATCAAAGCCATACAAATTACTCGTCAATGAAAGAGGTTAATGAACAATGGAGGTGATAAAAGGTGGGGTTGGAGTTTGGTTCTTCTTGTAGTGAAAGTTGTTGTTAGGTTGTATGGTGAATAGAGGAGTAGTAGTCCTAGTTTTTAGATTCAGTCGTGTTTTAATTTTTTGCGGACGAGAGAGATAAGAGTGAATTAAAAGAGTGGATGAAGTGTGGTGACAAGTGGTAGGAGGGTAAAGAGTTTGGAGAAATTTTCTACGACTTTGTGGTGGTGGCGCCGCCGCCGGTCAAAAACAAACAAACTAACGGAGGTCCGTACGTAATAAAAGTAGTGTTGTTGTTTAATGTTTAATGTTGGAATGTATGTGTGAGTGTGAGTGTGAGTGTGAGTGTGAGTGTGAGAGTTTTGAGGTTTGAGAGACTTCATTAGTGAGTGAGTGAGGAGGAGGTGCAAGTGGTTCTAACTGCCATACCTATTCATATCCCTTCAATTCCAAGCCAAGAAAACTAAGCTATGCTTCTCCTTCTCTGTCGGTTGGTTCAAGCTGCTTTTCCACACAAATATTATGCTTAATCTCAATCCTGAAAAACTATAATTATCATTAACTTCTCCTTTTGTCTTTGTTTAATTCTTCCTCCCTTGAACCACGCTTCACCTAATTTCTCATTTTTACATCACTTTCTCTATGTTTAGCTAAGCCTTATACTACTTCATTTCAGTCTAGAGACTGAGAGATAGACACTCTTTAAGAAGTTAATTAGCTTAGTCCATAATCAACTATCGATCTAAAACCAACTACCAATGTATATTTTCTTAACCTTCAAATTGGTCTCTTAATATATATAATTGTCCACCGTTATTAAGAAATCGAGCTCTAAGTATTAGTTTAATTTAATAATTTCTTAACCTTCAAATTGGTTTCTTTTAATAAATTTAGTTTTTTTATTTGATTTTATCCCTTTTGTTTACTTAATTTATTTAATGTTATTGGTAAGAAATTAAATTTTTATAAAGATGAAAGAAAAACCTAATTTAGAAAATTAAGTATTAAAGATGATGGTAATTTATTTTTTGTATATTATATTAGTAACAAAATAAAATTTTTTGTATTATAATTCACATTTTCTTTTAATTATTTGGGTTTTTATATTTTGTTTTATCTCTTATATTTATTTAATTTATTTAATGTCTATTGGCATAAAAACATAATTATTTTTATTATGTCCAGTGAAATAAGTGATTTGAGAAATGATAGAAGCTAAATTATGTTAATAAGAAATAAATCTTTTATATAGAAAAAATCTCAATATTTTTATATTAGAAACTAAGTACCAAACATAATGTTAGTCCTCAATGTTCAAGGAATTGTTGTATCTGTTTGATAGTGAGATATTCATCAAAAAAATGTAACAGCTTTTTTGCAATATGTGGATCAGATTGGTAGAATTCATCTTCAAAATGCATACCAAAAAATTCAACTCTTTTAGTGTCAATAATGCTTTTTGAGGTTAAAAGAATAATGACATATTGTTGAGTAAGATCCAAGAATTTCTACAGAAGAGCCTGATGTTCCTCATGAATCTTTGATAATAGTAAGATATCATCAATGTAGATAAATGCACCGTAGAAAATAGGCTCATAAATCTTGAGACAATAACCTTTTGGTTTTTTAAGTTGTGATATGAAACATGAAATTATACTCTCTCAAGGTCGCCACTTGTATTAGTGTATATGATTAACATTATTATTAGTGCTAATGACATGTATTAATTGTACACAAGTTTGTAATTATTCACTTACTCCAATCTTAATTCGTAGGAGGAAAATTCAATTAACCCTAAATGTTGTATTACTTACTAGTTTTAAGAGAACTTCTAATTTGATTCAAAAGTCTAAAATTTACTAAATAACCTCCTTTTAAAATCATTATATCTAAAGAACTTGTTTTTAATAATTTTATAGGTTATTTTTCTTCAATTAAACCAGGCTCTTGCTTCAAACAAAGTCACTAATCTCATTTCATGAGCTCCTTTTTGTTTATTTAAAGCCATAATTAAAAAATTCAACTGGTTCGATCGATTTAATCATAAAATTTTGAATCGTTCAACTTTTCAATTTAATTTTAAATTTTTCTGTTTGATTTACTTTAATAACTTTTGTTGTTCAAAACCGTTTAGTTTATTAATTAATTGATCATTTTTCGTAAATTAATAATTTCTTATAAACTAAAATAAATTAATTAAAATATTTTTTATAATTAAACTTCAAGTTCATTAATAGATAAGGACAATATCTTTTAATCATATTTTAATTTATTTAAATTTATTTTATGACGGTTTAGTACCGGTTGAACCTTTCAAACCTTAAATATCTTATTTTATTTGTTTAATTTGCGGTCTGATTTTTAAAACATTGGTTTAAATTTTGTGTTTCTTTCTTTTACACGACAAAAGGTCGAACCACACCTACTTTTGAGCTATTTCGGTATGTGTGTATGTTTATACTTTACATCTAATTCCAATTTTTGTTGCTCAAAATGAGGTGGTTGGGATTTCAAATAGGAATTTGAACAAACACTTAATCTAGATTTCAGCTTATCAATCCTTGTTATTGAGAAAAAAACACATTTAATTACTTGCTAATTAGAATATTTAGACGTTAATTTTCAGGCAATTTGGTTAATTACCTTTCTGGTAACCCCACACAAATCTCCATCGCTAATTGCCCTCTCAACTCCCTTTTTTTTAAACACACCTACTTAATAATGTTATTATCATCACAAACTATAGGTTAAATTGTTCTTAATCCGAATTCAACGAGTAATTCATTATATGTCCCGATTGGATTTATTACGAGGATTCGGGTTAAAAATTAAACCGATATCGGAATTATAAATTAATTAGTAACATTCTCTATAAATTTATTATAATATCTCAGAGAAGATACATCTACGAGCAATGGAGTTGGACTAACTATTTGATTAGTCAGTAAACTCTTGGCTAAGCAAAGGCGTTGCTTCAATGAGTGCAATTAAATTAGTCTGTAACCAATCAATTTATCATTATTTTGCTTCCATTCAAAGCATCCATAAATCCAACTTGTCACTTAAGTAGGGATGATAGTGATAAGTAAAGAACTCACTTCACTTGCTGCTTAGTAAAAGACCTTGAGGTCTTCCAGTCAACATTTATGGATTCCAATTTACAGTAAAATGGACTGATATGTGTGATTAGGAGCGTTCACTAAACCATAGGTTAGTTAAACAGTAGAAGGTTTAATTTAATTACCTACCACTCCAGTTCCACCATACAATTTTTTTATAAAAAATATCTTGTCTCTTTTGAAATTTTAGTTAATATTACTTATCACATCGTGAAATGTTATAACGTTCGTAATTTAACGCTAGCAAAATGTTATAGTTCGTTAACATCATCATTAATACCCAGTTGAAATCTTACTAGTTATAGTCCGTTAAAATTAATCAATTAAAATAAAATTTTGATTTGTTTGAATTTTTTTATATTAAGATAATTCATAAATTTGAGTTCCATTGTGTTCATATATATTATAATAAGTATAGATCTTCATTATAAATTAGGATGAAATTAGAATAATGAAAATTTGAGTTCCACTGTGTTCCTGCATTTTTTTGTTGTTGTTCATGAGGTGTTCTAGGAGGGTTTCAATTATGAGAAAACACTTTTAAGTCATTTACACCCAAACTAATTCTCAGTCGAGTTAGGTAGGTCTCTTGCGAGAAGCAAAGCTCTAGTCCTAAGTTTTAAACAGCTGCATATATGAAAGCAGGCTTGAACTCGCGACCTCACTTAAACTAAACGAATCCCTTACCAACTTACCCGGGGATTATTTGTGTTCCTGCATTAGCTTGTCTAGGTTTCGCCAAGGCACCGAAAGCAGCTCCGCTCAGGTCAAAATGAACGGCCTCAGGCTCAGGACAACCATGACACTCGTCTGCGATCACCACAAACACCGGATAGCCGGAGCACGCAGGGTGTGACCTACAGCTCGCCTACAAATAGACATAAACATACTGACTTATCAGAGCTTAATTTGATTAGTTAAAGGTGTTTATGATAGACCTACATCTCACCTACAAATAGACATAAACGTACTGAATTATCAGAGCTTAATTTGATTAGTTAAAGGTGTTTATGATATATTATGTAGTGTTCCACACCTGGTAACAAGCTCCACATCCCTCTCCTTTTTAAGTACAAAGGAGTCTAGACTTCCTCCATGGCCGCAAGCTCCACCTGCCACGACATATGAATCAGATTCTGGTTATTATATTGTTGTCCTGAAGCTTAAACGCTCAGTATTAACTAGAGTGTTTCTGTATCTTATGATTTCTCTTTCAATTACCAGTTATTCCACAACCTGTGGCACTTCCATACCACGTAGCTACTGTTGATGAACCAGAACCAGTGATCGGAGTTCCTGTGACATTGGAACTGAAGTAGTGGCATGCGCTTGGAAGAAAGTAGATGATTGATAGTGTTAGAATTTATAGTTGATCATGTGGATGATTAGTTAGTATTCGTTAATGACCTTCCCTAACTTCCATTTCATTAACCTTTTTCCTCAGATACTATCCACTCAAGACCATCAATCAATCTTGTTAAAGACTGTTATGTATATGGACACAAATTACCAGATGGTGCATAGGATAATAAATTTAAGAAATAAAGATAAAAGTAATATTACAGACTTCTATGGTATAATAAATTTAAAAATGAACCTAGCTCAGGTACAAGCCCATCCACAAACCTATAAAAGGCTTAACTACTCCAAGCAAAAGGCAAAACTCCAATGGACCCAGTGGCTTGTTCAATAACTACTACAAGCAAAAGGCAAAACTCCAATGGACCGAGTGACCTGTTCAGTTCTCACCTTGTTTTTCTTTTATTGTCGATGGACAAATTAGGCCCAATTTCATAATTAAGAACAAAACTCCCATTTAGGTGTTGAGGAGTATGAACAAATTTAGTTAGGCTCGTTAACTTTGATTTGGATTGACTAGAAATAGTAACGGATTAAGTGCCTGATTGGTTCAGCTTTTGGAGAGTAAATAAGGACTTTTTTTTATCGCAAAAGCTATTTTTAAGAAAACTGAGTATTTGGTTGTAAAATCTAAAAACACTTTTTTTTTTCATAAAAATGACTTTTTTGGAAGTTGAAATACAACTTTTTGAGAAGCTTAAATTTGGAGCTTTTTAAAAAAGTACTTTTTCAGGTAGATTTTTCAGATCAATTAATAAGCCTATTTTTAGTTCCTTTTACCTTTACGTTTTACACATAATTCCCACAATACCCACAAACACATATTCATGTTTATTTTGAAATTTATATAATATTATTTGACTTTTTATATATATTTTAATATTTATTTTTTATATTAGTTTTACTTATATTATAACCCATATAGAATATTTGGTTAGATATATTTTTATTTATGTTTTATATGGTTTAAAATTATATAATAATTAATATATTATACTTTACGTATTGTTTAGTTTATTTTAAATAATATTTATTTATGATAATATTTATATGCATAAATAAATTTTATTACAAAAAAATATTGTTAAAATTAAAAGTACTTTTTATTTTTATGTTGCCAGTCTATTGTATAAAGTTCTTTCAACAAAGCTATTTTTTAAATGATAGTAAAACAGTCAACTGACTTATTAGAAAATCTCTTTTTAAAAAAGTTCTACTAACAGAAGCTCTAATAATAAAAGCTCTATTAATAGAAAATCTCTTTTTTAAAAAAATTTACTGACAAAAGCTTTAATAATAAAAGCTTTATTAATATAAACCGATCCAATCAGAAAAAAAGTCAAACTTCAACCTATACACCTTCTCTGAACCTGACTCTGATTGTAACTGGATTAGAAATTCAACTCAAACTTCGGATTTCGACGTACAAAAAGTGACTATTATTAATATATAAAACAATGTTGGTTTTGATATCCGTACAAAACAATATCATTTTCTATATATAACAAGTTCGGGCTTCACGTTTCAAGTATGTGAGCATAACCTAAGGCTCGAAAAGAATGATTCGAGCCCGACCTCACTCCAAAACTGGAAAAGGGTCATAATTTGACTTGAATCTAAATTTTTTAAATTTGAACTATGTTTTAAATCTAATTAACTTGAACTGAACTCATTAATTTCAACTCGAACTAAGTTAAATCAAATTTAGGGAGGCGTTTGGTTCACAGAGGATAATAAGAATGAGAATAGTAATAAATATAGTGAATAATGAGAATGTATATAATCATTATAATTACAATAATTGGTTAAGATGAATGAATGATTACCATTACCTTTGATTGTGGTTGGTTTGTTAAAAATCTTGAGAAATAAAAATTTGTTAAAATTTATATAAAATTTTAAACATATTTTAATTAATTATATTTTATGCACCCTATTTATAATGACAGAATATTTAAAATCAACTATATTGTCCTATTTCATTTCCAATAGCTCTTGAAGAAAAAAATATTCCAGTATTTTCTTGCATCAACATATCATTAGTTATATAATATCCTCAAAATATAGTTTAATAATCGAAAATATTGTACAATTCATGGACAAAATCATAATATCCACCATTTCATTGCTATAGTAAAATCAAGTAACATAGTTTAATACAATTTACATTCCTCTGATAATGTAAATGATGTTAAATATCTGTCGTATACACAACACCTTAATCAAAAGGTGTCAATTGATGCAAAATAACCAGGTTAACACTACAAACATTGTTTGCATCACCACTACAAAAGACCCAACTAATCAAAATAACTTGGTTAGGCAACATCAATTACATCATAGTTCATAATACTTACAAAAATATTAATATGCTTCCTCGAATGATTCATAGACTAGAAGATGGATAAAGGAATCCAAGTACAAAAGACATTTTTAAATGACTTGGCAAAGCGAACAAAACCTGAACTTTGGCAAGATCACTACAGAATAACACACCAGCCTTACCAACATCCATTTGAGATATGCCAATATTAAGAAGCTCACTAATGAGCTCTTGCATCTTCTCATCGGTTAAGGAATCAGATTTAGACTCCGCAATCAAAGCATTTGTAATAGCTGCATATTGTGAGGCCATTTGTTTGTAAATAGACTCAAACTTAACTGTGAAATTGTCTAACCTTGACTCAATAGTATTTTGAAGTGTTGCTGGTTTTTTTTTTCTTGTAAGAACTTTTCCTTCTTGTTGTTTGTTGAAGTATCAAAAGTTGCTTTAGTTTGTGCCGTCGTCTACGAATATGGAGGCGAGCCATGTTGATTTACATTAAAAATTTCAGAAAATAATTGTCCAACATATAGATAGGGCATGTTGAAAAGCTAGGTAATAGCAGTGGAAAAGAGAAAAAACAAGAAGCGAAGGTAATAGAGAAAGAAGATCAAGAAAAAGATCAGTTCCTATGCATACTTTAAACCAAATAGCTGATGTATGTTAACCTATGAGTGAGGTTTCACTAAATGAGAGTAGATTCTTCCTGTTATTTATGTATGACTATAGCAGATATGGTTGGATTGCATTGTTGAGGACCCGGGATAAAGTGCTTATTAAATTCAAAAAAGTGAAGACTGCAAAAGTGATAGTGCAGTAACACCATATTTGATAGTATATTGGCTATATATGCTACCAACCAAAACACTCGAAGGTAGAATACCATATTTGATAGTATAGTAATACCATATTTGATAATGTAGTAACACTATATTCGATAAGGCAATATTGTAACTTGAAGAATGAAAGGTAATATTGTAACTTGAAGAATGAAAAAAAGAACTCGGAAATTCCAGAATTAATGATAGTCCTGAAAACTCCAAGGAGTAAAATATAAATATATGATAGCCAATTTAAGATAGTGTTGATCTGGTTAAGTTTATAGAATTTGTTGGCATCATTTTCTATTATTATTATTATTTTCTTGGACATGACTGGTTGCGGGCCATGAGCATGATGCATCAAATGCAACAGAGAGATAACCAATTCCTCAAACATTGCCTTTTGACATGGTAATACTAACACGCGCTACATTACACAAAATCTTCAAGAATCCATAGTTGAAAGAACACAAGGACAACACAACACCTCTTCTTAACTAACAGTGGTGATAGTGTAAATAAAAGACAACAAAAGCACCTAGAACATTTACGATTATCAAAAATAATATCAACACATTATGGTTAGATACCCAAGTGAAGCAATCATTCTCTCCACTTCAGTGAATGTTGTTCATCAAAATGCAGAAAACTTACAGTGTTTAAGCAACCTTTATGGTTGTCTAGCTTCTTGTAGATCTCAAATCGTTGCACAAGGTCCTGTATCATATAAGAATCATCAAATTGGAGCTTCAATATATCAAAGTGAAACAAGATACAATGAGAAGACATTAAGGATTTCCTTTATTAGCACTTTTTATTACTTGACAATTCATATGACTATGTCAAGATATGCTCTTCGATTAAAAGAAAAGAGAGAAAAAGAAGAGGTTTGTTCAGTTTTAGGAATTACCATTTATGACCAACATATGACATTTGGTAAGTACCATTTAAGACCAACATATGACATTTGGGATACTTGCAGTAATGGTTAAAAAGCTTTATTAACATTGAAAATATAACATGTACTACATAAAAGTCAAGTTTTCATTACAAAAGAAGAGATTGATCGTGAGATCTTCATCTTAAGAAAAAGTGTTGCTAAAAACACTAAAAACAACGTGAGTATAATGTAAAATAACAATATCTTTCTATATTCATCATTGATCATATGCTTTGTTACCAACCAATTCAGGGCAATTGGATATAGTCATTTAGTTAAATCATAATTAAGTCATATAGTTAAAACATAATTCAGGCCTATTCCCTAACAGTTCTTTCATGAAACATTTGTGGAATTGAAATTTAAGTAAGTAGTTTGATATGGTTTTTTTTCTTAAGAAGTTAAAATGAATTAATAAAAGGAAGGAGAAATATAAGTTTAAGTACAAATGAGCAAATTACAGGTAATAGACTCAACTATATTAGGCAAAACCACAGTATTACAATTATTGCTATTACCTTGAAGATCAACTGTAAAAGCATTAACTAGAAAGCTTAGCAGTAGCATTATCTTACTATATGTGAAGGGTTTGGTTACTTTGGTCTTTCAGCATCGAAGTCCATCATCCAGATAACAGGTTATTCTTAGGGCTTATGCTTTTAGATTATCTTAGATTCTCCAAGATTGAGCAACATTAAGATGGCAAGCTATTGCATCTGTGCTAATGAGCAGTTGTTCTCTAATCCAATGAATACATTCCTCCTAAATCCACTATTTTGGTTTCTCTACACCCTTAAAGAACTTGTTATTCCTCTCCTTCTAGATTTTGTATACATACGAGATAAGGTTTTAACTACATTTTCTTATAGGTCAGTAAAAATCAAGTTTTTGACTACACAAGAATCTGAATTTGATCATGATACCTTTCAACTTCTCCGGTCAACAATCTAATTACCAAGATAACAAAATCTAGATCAACAGTTCTAAAGCAAATCCCAGATAAATAACCCTGTCAGCTAAAAAATCAAAATTTCGGACAAAAAGATGAGTTGGCAAACAAGTAGTAGCATATGGTTAAACCAAACTGACAATTTTATCCACCATTGATATCTTGAACCAATAAAAAAGAGAAAACATTAAGAAAATCATTAGAACGTACAGTAAGAAAGCACCAACCTTTGCTTGGTGAAGGCTACAGTTTGCTATGATGGATAGAATTCAGTCCAAACCAACAAAAATAAGGATCTGGGTCATGGAAGAGAGGTAGAGAGATTAGTTGATAGGTGAGAGTCGACTACTTTAGATGAAGAAAAGTAGCGTGGGGTAGCATTGCTTGTGTCGTTTCTTCAATTGGGGTTTTGGCAGAGGAAGAGAAGCAATTGATGAGAGAGAGTTGTAGGAGTTGACAAAAAACCACAAATGCCTCTGAGAGACAATCGTGAAAGCATGAGTTCAATGGACAAAAAAAAAAAATTGAAGAAGAAAGAAAGGAAGAAAATTACTGGTGCTAATTCTTGGTTTTGGTTATTTGATGCAGGGATTGTTTCTGGGTCTCACGTAAGAGAAAGGTGGGTAAGAGAAAAGCTTAAGAAAAAACAATATCTGCTATTAGCAGAGAGTGAAGGACTGGAGACAGTCACAAACAAACCTTGCGCCAAAAAACATAGCAGGATTACGAGAGGAATGGAATATTGCCCAAAACCAGGAAATGAAAATGTTAGCTCTTCAATGATAGGTTCATATCCAACATTAGTTTTCATTCCAGACCCATACCTTTTTTACCATACCCCCCAAACAAGCGGGACCAAATCCTCTGTTCCCACTACCCAAGACCAACCTTGTGCCACTCAAGCACAGCCACAAATTTTGATGGGTCCCACTGAAATTTGTGGCTATGCTTGAGTGGCACAGGGTTGGTCTTGGGTAGTGGGAACAGAGGATTTCACTCTCAAACAAGCACACCCTAGACTTATCGCTTTCAAACAAAAAACATCAGCTTTATTAAATTTCACTTATTTGTTTGTTTTCTCCCCTCCTTTTTGTTGACTTTGATATACGATTATATTGTCTTTTAAGAAATTAGTAACAAAGTTGTTTAATTCCCTTAAATTTGTTTTAACAAAATGACCCTTCTCATCTATCATTTTTGTTGTTAGGCTATTGTTTCGTTGCTACATCTAGTTCGTTTATTTATCTGCTCTAAATTTCTCCATAAAATTACATTATTTTAATATGATCAATTAAACTAACCTAATATAACTTTTGTCTTTAAAATTAAAGTAATATTATTTTACTCAATTATACTAAATAATATTATTTTATGACCTAACTTTGACTATTTAAACTTTTTAAGTCTTTACTTTAGGGGTCGTTTGGGTTCACTTCTATTTTTCTGTTGTAATTTTTAGTTTTTTTAGTTTTTGATTTCTATTTTTTAATGAGAAAAACAAAAACATGTTTAATTTAGATTTCTAATATAAAAACTGAAAATAAAAATCTGTTTAGTTAAGATTTGTAATAAAAAACTGAAAACAAAAACATGTTTGATTTTATCATCTTATTTCTATTTTTGTAATTATACTCTTATGTTAATTATTTTAATATAACATACGATGTTTTTAAAGTAATTAATTCTCATTATAGTTAGAAATAAAACATATGCAAATTTATATAATTAAAGAAATTCATATGTTAATTTTATATAATAAAATTCTATAAATTTAAGATTGTAAGAATCAACGAGTTTTCTAATATATTTAACAAAAAACGGAATCAACCCACCATCACTCTAAAAGCAAAAGAGATAATGATGTGGGTTAGATCAACTTTGAGACCATTCCAACAACTCAGGCCTTCAGTTTCACTTTTGTAGTCATATTTTACTTCAGCTGCTGCTCAAGCAGAGAGAATAATAAAAAACGGTCTGAGAAACGTCTGGAGTCGTCAACAGATAAAGGACATTTATGATTCCCCTTTACTGATCTCCTCTTTTATGGGGTCTTTTACAACCTTTACCCTCTGTTTGGTTTTCTTAATGTGAATGGTGATTGTGGGTTAACTTCTTTCTTCTTTTCTTTTCTCATTACAGGCTCAATTCCATAGGTATGCTCAAAACTTCAAAGAAGTTCAGCAATGCACTCTTCTGTCTATAAAGACTGGTGGGTGTATGAGGATTGTTCATATTGTCCCCAATCTTCTCGATACAACACTGGAGTCAAAACCCAAACCAATCCAAACCTAGAAAAACAATTACATGTTTTTAGATAGAATGAAACATCATCTTTAGCATCAAACCCATAGGCTCTGTACCAAAAACTAACCATAAAAACTTTCAAAACTGAAACCAATCCAAACCGAGAAAGATTTTAGCTTTTGTTTGGATAGAGGGAAAGCAAAAGAAAGGAAAGGAAGAGAAATGCAATTCTCTTGCTTTCCATTGTTT
>JAOTBA010000004.1:1368916-1387737 GCA_025629845.1 Erythroxylum squamatum | reverse complement strand
GTGTTTACTACTATTGATTGTATTTCCTATTCTAGGGTTAGACATCAACTATATATACATGTATTTTCAACGTATAGAAGATAAGAATAATAGATTTCTCTGAGTTTCACAATAATAATAACATCCCATTAAAAATCCAACTCAGACGCAAAGTTTGGAGAAGTCTAAAAGTAAATAGCCTTATCCCTAGTTAATAGAGAGGTTATTTCTAATAGACCCAGAGAAAATGGATAAAAAAAAAGAAAAAAAAAATTTAAGAATTGTTTTGAGAAAATAAAAGCTAAAAAAACGAATAAATGCATAAAAATAATAATAAACTAAGATAAGAATAAAAAAATTCATAATAATAATAATAATAAATAATGCATAATAATAATATAAATAAATAATAAAATGCAGATCAAAGGCGTAAAGAATAGAAGGAAAAGAAAAGATAAAATAAGCAAAATAAATAAATAATAAAACAAATAAGAAACTGAAAGAGAAACAAAAAACTTAACTAAATGACTAAGGAGGAAGTACTACAAATAAAAGTGTTCACGCTAAATACAAGACAATGTAAAAGAGTAAATATTTAACCAACCAAAAAGAAAAAAAATCCGTTAAAGTTCCAAGAGCGAAAAGAGTAAATATTTAACCAACCAAAAAGAAGAAAAATCCGTTAAAGTTCCAAGACACGGTATAATGAATCACTAGTTTTCCAAAACCAGTGCATGACGCTGAAGTTAAGGTAAAAAAAACAAGGAAATAAAAAAAATCAAGACAAGGAACCTGCTCAGCGAAACCAGCAGGATCTGTCTCCACAGATTCAACATTGCCATAGTCTTCCCCGTTAGAAGTAGCCTGACTTGTAGCCTAAATCAAAAGAAAAGGGACCCAGAAGTTAAGAGGAAAATAGCAACACTCCCTGTGGTAAATTGTATGACTAATATGTGCTAACCTTTTTGTCTCTAAACTGTTTTGCCTTGTCATCTTTTGCAACATATGTTCCAGGTAGAGGCACTGAGGTATCAGTAGGATTTTTAACAATCTCAATTAGTTGTTGCAATGACTCGGGAGATCCAGGTTTTGCTGCAAGCTGCAACTAACAAACACTAAGAGACTGCACAGGAAAAAAATAAAAAGCATGCTAGGATAATCTAACAAATAATGAAGACACATACAACCTTAACTAATGCATCCACGAAATTGTGAAGCTCAGAAATAACTTTAGGCTCTTCAGCAACCAAAGATTGAATAAGGGAAATAGCAAAATCAGTGGCAGCTTCTGCATATCAAAAAATTGGTCAGTCGTGTGAATAATAAATCAGAGATATCACGACTGATCTCCTAACATAGAAAAATCTCTAAACATACTATTTCTTCCCCCATCAATTAGTTTTGCCATATGAACATTGTATTCTGCAAGATTGAGCAATTCACTACAAATAAGGCCAATAGTAATATCTTTATTGAACTTCCGCTCCTCGTCTGAGTAAATGACCTGAAAAAATAATTTGTCCATTTAAAGATATTCAGGCAGAAAAGAACATTACATACCAATACCTTGCACAAGAAAAATTCTCTAAAATATAAAGCAGTTTTGCATTTATAAACTCTAGACATACCCAGCTGGTGAGTTCTTTAACCACAAGCTTGCAAACATCTCGAATAGCAGCCAGGATAGCAAGACAGGCATTAACATGAAAGCTGTTTGGTGCATTCTCATATAAACCCTTGAAAACCTGTATTTAAAACCAACTTAGTGATAAAGAAGCTCCACTCTAATCTTCAAAAAATCAGCTATAAAGGTAAAATATTGAGGAAATCAGTTGAAGTATCAAAATATATTGACCAGGTAACAACTGTAACACGAAAAGTCGATTAATATTTTATGGAAAATAAAGGTATCACATTCAAGGAAGATATACCTTCTGTGCTACAGCCAAGGCAGCTTCATCCCGACTAATACATCTGAGTATGATTTCAGGAACTTCGGCAATCAAACCCTGAAGATAAATCAACAGACACAGTAAAACGTACTGCCAGAAATATCCCACAATTATTGCAAAAAAAAAGGAAAGAATACCTGAATTTCTGCCTCCCTGCCATCACCGGGGACTGATGCCTCCAACTGCAACCATTCATAAACAGTTTTAAGAGAAGCATTACAAGGAGACAAAATCATACATCACGTGACAAGATCCTAATGCTGAATTAACTTCCATATTGCAATTTCCCTATACATATAGCCAAAGGGCAAAATTTCATCGTCTACATTCAATTTCTCAAAGATAAGCTACACATAGTCCTTAAAAGCCAGAAACCCACCACAACAGATTTGATATAAGAAGTTAACAATTGCACAAGGCCACACTTTCATTTTCTCGAGTGGAGAGAATAAAAGAGAGAGAGAATACAAAAACAACCACTGAAAGACAAAAAGCAGAAGGGCTGGAGTCAACCTTCTGGGCAATGATCTGGTATTTGTCCAATGCATCTCTTGTGCTTAATGAAGGTTCTGAAATGCTACTATTAGGGCGCTCAGGACCCACTGATGTAGGGAGAGGTAGCGAAGATATTCCAAGCTCCTTCAAACAAATGACAAAGGTTAAACACCATTAACAGGCCATTAGCAAAACAACATTGACTATGAAGACGGTTTTTCCAACCTTAAGAGCATCCATGGCAGAATCCACAGGACGAAGTTCGTGAGCAGGCACAGAAGATGAAAACAATGTACTGCCAGTATTGTTCTCAGATATTTTCTGGATAACACCATCAGTGGCTCCCATGTGAATGGTTGAAGTACTGAAAAATTACAGATGCATTTAAAGAACTGCATAATCAAACTTTCACGAGTTGAAGGACCCAATACCGGGAAATATAGATCACCTTAGAAGGGTAGCTGAATTAGATTCAATTGCCTCTGAAGCAACATCCAAAGTCCGAGAGACTGCTTCAAATCCTATATTTCCTGATGCAGATGGGTAACCCGCGCCAAGTTGTCCAGATGTTGAAGCAGCCAGAGCAGTACTGCTAGAAAAAGTTGAAGGGACAGTGGGAATAGCATGTGAACTCTGGCTAGATTGGTTTTGCCATGGAAGCCGAACAAAGTCCTGGAAGTAGGATGAGAATGGACGCGACAGGACATAACATAATTATGCACTACTTTCAGAAATCAATCTTAGCATAAAAGATTCAACAGACTTACCTCATAAACACGCTGCTGAGTAACGGACAAATGACCAGGTTTAGGACGAAGAGCCTCAGGTATTATGCCCATGGAGCCTTGAGCATAAATATTAGCATCAAAAAATGCTGGACCAACACCCTCTCTATGTTTCCTTCGTAAGGCAAGCTGCTGACGTATTTCCTCATCAATTACATGTATTGCCTACATAAAGGGGAAATTCCATTTAAACAATGGCATGTAGGATAATGATCTTTGAAATCCATGTCCTGATTCCAAAAACTAATTAATAGTGTGAATTTGACAACACATTGCAGTTTTTTAAATCTTTTTCTCACAGACGTGAAAACCATGGATCCCATTAAGCTAGTTACCTATTCATTACATGCCAAACCTACCGTCATTGTGAATATTAGTTAATAGCATCTGCTCATTCTTCAGTGAACTTAATTAAAGATCCTTTCCCCATTGGTATGGTATACCTACAACCTCCATATTAATTATCAGTCTATCTATTCCTTCTACTATGCTATCAAATGCAGCCATCATTCATGACTAACTTTAACCATAACAGAAGATCATCAGATGCACATCATGTTGCACTGTAAAATTGAGGTAAGAGGTAACAGGCTCTGGAGACAGTAGACATCTCGAACAGGAAAAAAAAAACATGTTTTCGGTGATAAAATGTCTCCCTAATATACTCTTGAGACAACTGACACCTCAAACATGTAAAAGAACTGCCTTTGAGCATGGAAAGGTTTATTGCCTCCCTTTCGGGTATATGAAAAGATGCACAACTTGTAAATCAAAGGCTAAACACTACCTTATCTGTAGCATTCTGTTCAATTACTGCACAACCAAGGTCAAGATTATCATTTGTAGCCAGCTGAACAGCGGGTTCCAATATCTCACTTGCAATAGTCCCCTGAAGCAAGTTCCGTAGCTGACTTAATATTGAACTGCGTAGAGGCTCCTGAATAAACAAAGAAACTCTCCAGTTAATTACAAGGAGAAGCAATCAAGAGAAATCAAGACTGAAAATCAGCAGCGAAGATAACCTTGCAAGTAACATGAGCTAAGCTCCCAGCCAAACTAGCAACCATCAAGTGTGCAGCTTGATATATTCGACTCTCATCAGATTCCATTGCATAATCCTAAATTTTAGGTGTTAGAAGATGTCCCCTTGACAATATTAACCAGCATACATAAAGTTGAAAATTAAATTATTGACATTGTAAGCAAAAGAAGAAGAATATAATGGGCAAAACAAATCAACTAGAAAGAGCTGTGAGGATGAAAAAACAGTTGGCATAATTAAAAAAGGACTAAATGGTTTTAGTTCAGTCACCAAACCTTCAAAACAAGCTCCTTTGTTGTCTGAGTTGCTATAGACACACTTCGTTGAACTATACCAGAAACTATCTCCTTGATAGCTCTATCCATTGCTACAGGAATCGCCCTGCAGCACACAAACATGACACAGACTGTTACTGTAAGTACATGCCAGTGAATTGATAGCCATGAAAAGATTGAAAATGCAACCGAGTCCACCTTTGAAAATGTAAGTGAAAGCCCCAAGAAATAATTTTTTGGTTGATTATAACATGACTTCCAATGTTAGGAATTGCTGTAGGAATCTGCAAACAGCACAAAACCAGATATTCAATAAACATAGAACTCGATCAATTACTAAATAAAAACAATGGAACACAAAGAAAAAACACACCTGACTCGCAGAAAAAGGTGACAGTGACGGAGTGGCTTGAAATAATCCCTGAGCTGTTGGTAGCTGATCAGACAAGCCTGATGCACTTAGTTTTTCTTCCTCCATCAACGTACTCGAAGGGAGATGAACTGGAGCGGCATACTGAAAGCATGAAGCAGGTTAGTTTCCAGGACACATATCAAAAGCTACAAGCACCAAATCTAGAGACATAAGAAACAGAAAACCTTAGATAACAAATGCGTATGGCCACCAGAGATAGGAGGGTTAGGAACCTCCAGTGGTATCTCTAAATGATGTAATGGCGATATGATCCCAGATTTAACTTCAGCAACCATCTGCTGCTGCACTGCTCCAACATCTTTGTTTGAAAAATCAGGATTCCCTTCAATTTCCCTTTTTCGATCTTTGAGAAGTGAAGTCGGTGTCATATCTTTCATATCTACACCAAGATTCTTAAAAAGAACCTACAGTATCACAAAAATAATCACATATTTGGTGAAGCCAATAACGTTTCTTTGTTGTAGTAACTGATTCAAATGGATGTTCAGAACATCTCTATACCTCTATGTCAAATTTAAGGTTCATTTTCAAGTTTGGCATTGAGTAGATCTCCACAAGAAGTCCAAGTATACCCATAGTCCAGGGATTAGGGGGTTGATATGCTTTACTGTTTTGGCATGGCTCCAAAATCTGTAGACAGTAGCAGAGTGTATAATAATAAAAAATAACCTCAAAACATCTTAGAATCTAAATCGCAATTGTACCTTTGAAGTAAATGGAATCACAGCAATCATTAATCCCTTCTCATACGCCTGTAAAAAGGAACATAAGTATGAAAATAAGCACCAAGATGTAGTGGTAACTTGCAAAAACAAAAGTTAATACTTTATAATGCTGAGATTGCCTCTTAAGATCCATATTACCGATATTGGAGATATTAATAACGCTTGCAATAACACAGAAATTACCTCTAAGATCAAAGATTTGGGATCTATCTCACGTGCCCTTAGTACTTGGTTCCTGCCAATAGTTAGTTTCCCTAGCCAACTTCCTAAATTCTTCAGCAAAGAGCGCTCTTCTGAACTTGATTTTATGAGCTCTGACCCTAAAAGAACCTGAAATAACACATAGACATGATAATACAGGCAATTCTCCCTGGAATTTCCACAAACAAGCTACTAAGCTGTGTGTGAAGGACAGAAGCGTTTATTATGCAAAGTGCAAACCTTGCAATTTTCGTAAGTGCCTTGAACAATCTCCTTGTGTAAAGCCTTTGAATTCACCTTATCAAGGAACTTCAAGTACACGTCATGAAAATTGGGCTCAATGCTTGCCCTGTGATACATTAAACAGTAGATGTTTCAAGCACAAGTAATTCTCATATATCCACACCCAGATCTACACATGCTACCACAGAAACAAATACAAACTAAAAACTAGGATGTACAAATATTGACCTTCTCATAACCATGTACTGGGCAAACCATGGATAATACTGCTCTTTAAGTACATCAATTAACTCTTTCGCTTTAGCTTCAATGTTTGAAGTTGAAATGTTATTGATAATGAATGATATTTTGTCCTGTATCTCAGAAACTGGAGCCTGTAACAAAGAGTAGAAATTGGATGTTTTCATTAGAAATAAACTCAAACGTGCAAATTGTTCAATACCCCACATTTTTCAATTGTCTGATCAATCATCAAACCCACTCAGAAACATAATCTTTTAGGAGAATATGGCAACCTAAAAACTAGAATCTGGTGTCTAACAGTGAAAGTCCAGAGCACTGTACTTGACAATTTCCAGACTTTGATTCTAGCTATCATAAAGTTGTTTGAAGATATGAAACGTTCATCTCAATAATGCATAAACCAACATCCCAATGGTAAAAGATTTGAATTAACGGTTATGCAATCGTAGCCTATATACGGTCCAGCAAAGACAAACCATGCAATTTAAACCTCCCAAGAGGTTTACACTCATAAATATGCTAAGATCCACATAAGCCCAAAAAGCCCAAGAGGAAGATTGTACCTCTATGGGTGTTTCTCTCCTCTCAGCAGCTGCTATAAGCGTTTCGATGTTCAATGGAGAGCCAAATCCTACAATAATCGTTAATGGTCAAGTATCCCTGGTAGTCATTAATAATGGGAAGTACAATCAGATTCATGTGGAGAAGAGCAATTTTACTGGTTGAGGTTGCTCCTCTGGAAGGACGGACAAAACCAGGGGTGGAAGATAGCATAGCAAGTGGTGCAGTAACAGCATTCTGCAACTGCAAATTCAGTTAAATGCAGATTTAAACTGATGAACCACCAAACTACAAATACCTAACAGCCCAAACAATACCTTCTGAACACCAGAAGTATCCACAGTAGCACCTGTAGACTGGACCCCAGATGCAAGCAGCTTAATATCATTGGATGATGTTACAGAGATTTTGTAATGATCTTCAAGAGGAGATTCAAGTTTCTCTTGAAGATGGCACGAAGAAGAAATTTGCTGCCCAGGCTGTGAGATGTCCATAGCATTCAACTGCAATAGTTGAGAACAAAATAATCGCTGTTTGATAACAAAGTCTACAGCAAACCGAAAAATTCTATAAAAAGGACAGCCACGAGTAAGAAAAAAGGAACAATTTCTGCATCAGTCCATGCAGTTCAACCAATTAAGGAAGGAAATATCAAGTCAAAAAGAATTCCATCTAAGCCATATAGAAAGAAGACAAATGAAAGTAGTACATTTATATTGAGATAAAAAACTTAATATGGAGGTAACAGAACTGACAGTGTTCTCACCTCAGTGTTTCCAGAGGTAACCTGAGACAGACCATGGGCATGAGCAGCTGTGCTGTTGGTGCTTCCATCAGACTCCAAATGACCAGATGAAATCCTGGCAAGTGCCCGTTCGATGAAAGCAACAAGGTCTGCATGAGTGCTTCTCAAATGAGAGATTTGCAGTATATGGTTGCAATACTGTGGCCACTCAATTAGACGGTCCACAAACTGATCCAAAGCTTTGGTTCCAAACATAAACATCTGAATGCAGCAAATTAATCATTTGTAAGACAACAACAAAAAGGGAAAAGTTACAAAATAATACATGATACAAACTTTGGAATCTGGTGGTTTGCGAAGTGCATCCAGAACGGCACGCAAGGCAAGCCCCAGGGGAATATGGGTTACAAGCTGCTGCTTGATGACGGAACCTGAAATAAGTCACAAACACATCTCCATAAATCTGATAAAATGTCAAACAAATATTCACATAATTGCATATTACAAATTGCTTCAGCACCTAATAAGCAAATGTCAAGATCATGTGCTTCAAAGGTTCACACTATACAATAGAATGTTGAGTAGGATCCTATCATTTTTACCATAAAATAAAAAGATAGATAACAATAGCCCAATATTCAACAATTGAACTCACCAATGAGGATGGCAGCTATTTTCAGTTGCCTTTCTGGATACTTATGGAAGGACCTATATTCCTCGAATAAATTTTCAATCATGCAGTCAAAAATTGCATGTTCCCTGCCATTTATTTCAGCAAATCATAACTTCTACTATAGCAGACAACATAAGAATGATAAGAAAGATGATTTAACTTCCAAAAGCAAATTAGAATCCAAGCTAACTCATTCATTAGACTTTTAAAAACCCCTTCCTCTGGTAGGGTTCAAAAAAAAAAAGTGTTTAGTCCTCTTTTAATAATTTTTGAACATATAGAAGACAATACATGAAATGAAACTAGCTGCAAAGGAGGACAATCATACCTTTTGACAGACGAATCCTTAAAACGAGCAAGCATTTGAATCATTGATTCAATAGGCAACTGACCCGAAAACATTTGATGGAAATAAGAGTTTGCTTCTGCCTCAATATCATCCGAATGCCCATCAGAAGTGGATGAATCCGCAGAACCACCATTTTTAAGTCTCAGATTGGTATCCATAATAATTTCTTGCAATCTCTCGAGTTCCTCGGAATGTTTGGAAGAAACAATTGAGCCAGTATGAGCCTTGAGGGCCTGCCATAACAAATATAGAACATAGAGATAATCATACCTAGATTAAAAAATGCCGTAAAGTTTGAAGAAAATACTCTGTCAGAAAAGAAACCTTCAAGAAGGTAGGAATACACTCTAAGTAAAGACTGAGAAGAGCACTAGCATGATGGAAAGGTTTGGCTGAAAAATCTCGTGATCCCCCATGTTGGATCTCCTCTAAAAACTTGAGGCATTCCTATAATATTGAATCAAGAATTCCAAATAAATATCATTCAGAAAACTTAAAAGCTTAACCATAAATAAAGATAAGTTTAACAAGTTCCTAAACACTTGTAACTCTATATTTTATTCATTAGATCCTACTTTGTTAAGGAGGATGAAAGAGCAACTTAAAGATACCTCGAAGAAATAATCCTTGTACATAATTAGATTATTACTCAGCCACTTCTCAAGGTCTACAAGTTCTTGTCGTGAAGCAATGGCAGCCAATCTGATTGCAAAAGGAAAAGGAATTGCATCCAATACTGACAGCAAAATCTACAAGATCACCAAAATATGCAAAAGATCAAACCTAGAAAAGTATATAGGATATAATCACGACAGAATCCAATTATAAGTCTGAATAAACAGAGTCAATTAAGTAATACAGCCAAAGCTTCAAGTCGTGAAGAAGGGACTGTTAAAAATTGGAATTTCAACATTTTTATATCAACTATAGAGAAACAAAATATAGTCCACAAATGGATGCCCAATGCTTTACCTTTAATTCATGGCATACATTGAGTATTTTGATCGAGCTGTCTTGATCAACGCTGCATATTTCAACAAATCCACGCAAAACCAGATCAGGATTCACATGCCAGAGGTAAAGGATCATGTTGCTTCCAGTAGTATTTTGGATTAATGCAGGGAAAACTGTTGAACACACTTCATTTTGAAGAAGATTATAGGCAGTCTGTAAAGTAAAGAGCAAAGTTTATCACCCAAAAGTCATATAGCATAAAAAAAATTAATGAATTCCCCAATCATCAAAGAAATCAACAAGTACATTGACATGAGACATCCCAAGAAGCAAGATATCTGGACAATGTCTAAGAGGATAGTCCAGCATGGAATGTATAGAATTAGCATAACCCCTCTCAGCCAGGTGACAAAGAACGTCCAAAAGGTCGAGGCACATCCAGGCATTATATGGATGTCCTGCTTGAAGCTTATGCCCATGAAGTGCATCAATATATGCCTGAAAGAAAAGCTGCAATTTAGTAACAGTGATCCTTCATAGCTCAGTGAATATATCAAAATGAGAAGCTCAATTCTAGCTATGTGAGAGACTATCAAGGAAAAGCTCTTCAAATGGGGAAGAATTAATCTAATTGTCACCTGAAAAGGGGACAAGATCATGAATTTACCAGCCAACAAAATTGAAAAAGACACAAAAGTTAGGAAACAATCACTGTGAGAACCAGCTAATTATATGTGCATCATAACATTCACAATAAGATTAAGATGGTCAAGTAAATAAAAGTGTGCATACCAGCTGTCTTCCAGAATGTGCAAAAGTAAACACTTCAGGTGGTGCTGATACAGCATACTTAAGAAAGGATAATTGGCCCTCAATATTCTTCCACACAGACCCACAGACAGCATGGAGCGGGAATGGGTCCTGAAAAAATGAACCCTAAAATTCAAAAACAAAGATGGATGGTAACGTATTTAATACAGAAGCACATTGGAAACATGTCTGAGAATGTAATACTGAAGCTTAAGAGTTTATACTTGGCAGGCATATCTGTATACAGACATGAAGAAGCAAAACGCATCTTCACTAGGGATGTAAAATCCATCATGATCCAAATTTTCAATGACTTGAGCCTAGTCAGTAGAAGGAGTCTATAAACAAGTAGAAGCACACAATCTTCAGGCCCCAGGAATTCCACAATCACAGATAGTACACAAAAAAGAAGAAGATAAAAGTGTTGAATACTCACAAGTTGTTTGATAGTTTTTATTAGAACCTCAACATTCCAGGAGCTTAACGATGATTGATCCATTGAAATGCTAGAACCAAGAGCCAAAGCTAATGAAGAAAAACTTCCATTATTGTCCTCAAGACCAGTATGATTGCGGGCAATTGCTCCAAGTATCTTAGAGATTGTAATCTCATTCAAAGGCTGAAAAAGAGACAGAATCTCTCTGCACTGTGCAGCATCATCTGTGCATCCATAGCCTAATTCCTTGACAACTTCTCCCATGCTCATCTCCTTTTCTATATCAGCTAAAAGTTCATCAAACTCATTTTCTGTGCATTCATAAAACAGATTCTTACTCCTGCACCAGAGAAACCCAAATAAACAACTGCTAAAATCATAACAAACAAAAGATACCTGAAAGAAGCAGAAGAAAGAACCTCAAAAAGTTGGTCTAATGCAGTTCATTAGGAAGCAATGGAGCCAAAACAAAGGGGACAACATTATCAAACTGAGCTAGTGAGAACATCTGTATAAATTGGTCCACATGCTTGGAGAAGGCCCCAGACCGCTGGAGGAACATAACAATGTTCTGAATTTGTTCTACAGAGTTTATCGAATCAGGATTGGTACGCAATTTTTCCAGGTGAACCATGCAAAATTTCTTTCCTGTGAATAAACAAACGGTTCAAGACAATGACCAGAATAAGGCAAAAACCATTTCAAATAAGAACTATGATTAATCACCACACATCTGAGTTTCAACACTTTCAAAGTCTGATAGTGCAAGACCAATGCCAATCTTTTCAGGCAAAGAAAGCCGCAAAACATTACATAACTTTTCTAGGAATTCCTCATTGATCTCTAAGAACCTTAGTGACTGAGAAAACACAGTGCTGAAATTTGGTTTCTCCAGGAGATACTTGAAAACCGACAAGAGAACTTGTTCAACTTGTTCGTGTTTCGGGTCTGACTTTGGAGAAAGTAGATTTTCCAAGCATGTTTTGAAAGCCATAACACTGCCCTCAACTCCATGATCAATAAACTGCCAAATACAAAATAACAAATAGAGTCCACAAAAATGCTTTTAGCAGAATTAAAATTTTCCAGATTCTTTTGCACACTGACCAAAACATAACGCACGATTATAATTTATAGACTAAAATCAGGATTTCGGTTTCTCCATCGTTATATTCTTTTTACACGAGTAGCGCGGCCGAAAGGAAAACTAAAAGCCAAATTTCACGAACGTCCAGACCAAAAACAAAACGAAAATGAGAGAATCCACATTTTAATCGAGCTCAACCAAACGGAATGACAAATTAGGGTTTCTCATTCGCGAAAGAAATGTCGAAACTACAAACTGACGACCAATTCACTAATTTAGTACAAGGAAATGATAGACAGAACTATAGAGAACCTCGCAAAGCTCCCGGAAAAAGGAATCGGAGTTGGCGTCGTTCAAGCTCTGAATCAAGAACCGAATATGACTCGGCAGCAGCGAGGATAAGTTAACCATCGTGAGGACAGAGGGATTGGAATCCTAGGGCTTTCCGCGAACAGTGAGTGAGAAATGAGAAGCGAGATAGAGACTTGAAAGCCAGGAAATGTTCAGTTTGAAAAGCAAATATGGGAAAGCTCCGCTTGAATTAGAATTTGGGCATTTTATAGTTCAGGGGTTAGTTGACTATAATTCCACGTCATCATGGGCCATTGCAAATAGATAAAGCTTACGTATGATCCGATCCATTCGATTGGGTTGGGATTATTTGACCCGAATGTCAAGTTAGCTGAAATTTGATTAGATTTTAAATAAAAACGTTATCTTTTATTTTAATATTTGATTAATTTGATTCTAAACGATTCAATAAACTAATTATTTATAATTCAAATTCGATCAAAAATTTAATTAATCCAAATTTTTTATTTGTTTAATTAAACTTGAAATTTATTTATTTATTAAAATGGGATTAATTTAATTTTATAGTACGACTTTATTAGAGAAGGTAACTAGCCGAGTTGAGCTCAAGCTCGTCTAAACATGAGCCCAGTCCAAAAAAATAAAAGATTCGTGTCAACAGAGCTCAGATAATTCAGAACTTGAATAAGTTTGATTAAGTATATATTTTATTTTTAAAAATTAAAAATAACATTATTTTATATTTTGTCAAAAAAAAAACATTATTTTATATAAAACGACGTCATTCTACTTGCAAATTTTCAACTTCACAGAAGCAAGTAACCCTAATCAAAACTCGACCTGATGTTTTGTTGAAAAAGAAAAGTTGAGTCTCACGTTGAAGTTCAGTCAATTAAAACCAAATTTACTGATTTCAAGTCAAATTGTACCGAGTTGGGTAAAAATAGGCTAATTTTGTGAAGCCTGGACTTTACATGAATTAATGAATTGTGGTTCTTTGAATGTTATAATCATTTGATATGTATATCAAATGTTATAATCATTTGATACGTATGTATATATAACGAAATACATATCATTTCATTTTAAGATTGCAGATTAAATTTAGAGTTCAACCTGCCTCGGACTGAACCTTTTTTACTCTTCACTGAAGTACCTAAACTTAATTTTGGTCTCTCATAATTTAGGATCCAAAATAAGGAACAGTAAAGAAACAATCTTTCTTCGAGTTAAGTCATTTCAGAATTATCCAAAACATGACTTGATGAAAATAGACAAAACCCAGAAGTTCAAGAAGATACGTCTGAGAAAAAAAACCTTGGCATTAGAAGTTGCCACAAGCTAAGGATCGTAAATATGAGTGGACAAGAAAAGCTACCCTACACCGCTGTTCAGGATGGATAAATACTACTCCAAGAATATCCATTTCTTGGTCTCTCAAAATAATTACACCAACATATAACGCAAGCAACTATTTCGGGAAAGCAAAAAAGAAAAATAACTTGCCTTGATCAAAATTTGCATATACCCGAAAGGCCAGAACAAGGAATGACCATCTTTGAGGCGAATTCAATGAGATGCATTTCATTACCATTCATTTGCGTCCAATTTGATAATAGTGAAAATAATAGCGCCGCATCTCCGAGCAACTCGATTATTCGTCTGCGTTCTGACTCTCATCTTTGACAAGCTTGATCATGTCGTCAATTCGAAGGATGGTTATCGCAGCTTCGGTGGCAAACTGAAAACAAGCAACATTTAGCATGCTTGTAGACAGACATCACCAATTGAATCCTATATTGGAACAGGTTATACCTGAATTATCTTCACTTTGCTCATTGCTGGTTCAATAACTCCAGCTTCTAAGTTGTTACGAACTGTACCCTTCACAAGGTCTAGTCCCATGCTACAGTAATTTCAAGGGAAGCATAAAAAAGTTTAGGGAAAGTGAAGGAATTCTTTTGGGGCCGTATTACGAATGATGAGAATGAAGATACCTTGATAAATGTTTCTTATCAGCTTTTGTTTGTGCAGTATGGTGGTAAGCCCGTAGTTTTGCAACTAATTCAGTGGCATCCTTGGCAGCATTGACAGCAAGCACCTGCACTAGACACTTCACCGTTATGTCACACTTATATAGAGCCTCACTCAGGCCTAAATTAAAAAAAATTGGGCTTAAGACTCGGACGGGTGGTTGGAGCAGAATGAACCCAGCATTTTGGCCAACTGGTATGAAAGAATTCATAAGACCAGGATTGGGCCTAAATTAAAAAAAAAAGGGCTTCAGACTCAGAGGGCTGGTTGGCCGTACATGAACCCAGTGGCCTGAAGCCCAACAAGTATAAAAGAATTCATGAGGCCTGAGACCAGCCATTACCAGTTTGACAACCCTAAATAAAAGGCTTTGAATTATTTTGTACTATACCTTTGGTATGATTAACAAGGCTTCTGCAAATTCGGCAATTGCCAACTGCTCTCGTGAACCTAGAGTTGTAGCAAGGTACTCCAAATATACAGACAAAGCTGACTCAACTGCGCCTCCACCTGCTACTACCTGAAATGCCAATTCTAATGGTTCACATCCAATGCAAAATAGCAAACTAATTTTGACAGTCAATTTTAAGATTCAGACCCAAATTCCTAACTTATTTCTCCTCAAATTGTCATCACATCAAAACTGAATCACTGAATAATGACACACAAATAACATTATCAGTAAGCGTCAAAGTTTACCGCATTGGATTCAAGGGTCCTTTTAACAATACACAAGGCGTCATGCAGAGCTCTATCCATCTCATCAAGCATATAGTCATTTGCACCTCTGAGAACCAAAGTAACCTTGAAAATAACAAAGTTTCCCATCAGGCTACTAGCCAAGTGCTTGTGAAATGTGTAAAGTATAGACACACATCGTCAACAAAATACTCAAAAATGATGATACAAGATTCAACCCATTATGAGTTATACAGGTTTCAGAAACAATGAAGTTGGACTGAACATGCATACTGAACTTGTGATCATAAGAAATAAGAAATTCCTAACACCTGAAAATGCAAAAAGTTTTTGACTAAAATACTGACATTGGATCTTCGTGGAGGCTGCCTACGTGGAGGGGGTCGCTGATATTTCCAAATGTATGATCCTGGCCTCACAGTATGCTGGAAGACAACACAAGAGTCCATCCATTAAAAGGAGTCAAAATGCTACCCACTCCATGATGAAAGTCAATGAACATAATGGCAAAACATACGTAGATCAAAAACTGCTTACAGAGACCAGTTTGACTCTTGAATAAATCAACATTTCAACAAACTGACAATAGATTCAGTTCAGAGATCTCTATGTTCATTCCTAAACCCTACAAGAAAGGTACTTGGACAAAGAAGAGTACAAATTACAAAGAAAACTGCAGCAGGAAGAGTTGAGCTGATGATACCTTGTAAAAACAACTCGTCCCAAATGGGCAATTCCCATTGCCAAAATTTAAGTGCTTGGAATCAATCGAACTGCAATAATTGAAAAAACAATCCAGTTAGTTTTACCATGACAAGAAACATATTTTAGGAAATGGCCTAAAATAATCACATCTTCCTACATAGCACAGAAATCAAGTTGAGCAAAATAGACATACTATTGTTATTCAACAATAATTTTCTCCATATCAATAATCAAATAATCACTTCTTCCTACATAGCACAGAAATCAAGTTGAGCAAAATAGACAAAACTAGCACAAAGTTACCTGAGTCTTGCTTTGTAGTTATCAATGATTTCATGTTTTTCTTCTTTAGAGGAGTACCAAACAACACTTGGAACAACAAAGTATGATATCTTGCGACATATTGGACAGGATTTGACTGTATTACTAACATCCATACCAGAAGATGTTGGTAGCTATTTCACTCAAAAGTGTGAAGAAGGACACAAAGCCACATCTGTTATCAATCACAGAGAGAGGGACCAAACACCAAAGTTAATAAAAGATCCAAACTTTCACACCCCATTCTCATCCATTCACCAGAATGAGGTAAGCCCAGTTCAGTAAACCAAACAGTCACTAAGCAAGTGAAAAACATAGAGAAAAAAGAGAGATAGATAGTTACCTAGAGGAGGCACGAGCAGCCATGGCGCACGTTTCAACGATTTCAGAACAGAGTACCAGGTCCCGGTGGTTGCCGGTGAACTCGTACGATCTCAGGAACGTGAAAGCCGTACCCAACAGACCCGTGTACACTGTCAGGTCAATGACCATATCTGCACCACCCTTAACTTTCCAAGTCCTCTCAACCACCTGGTTCTTATGACTGGATCAAGCAGTATATCTCATAGGCTATAGACATGAGTTATTTAGAGTTAACATGTGGATACTTACTAAAGGTAGTAAGTAAATTAGATTGACCTACTACGAGACAATCATATGGATATTCTATTCTAGTGTCAATGATAGTCTAATTATAGTAATGGTGCAAGTATCCTTTGACTTGAAATGCTCAAGGATATCCCGGATACAGATCCTGTGCTTTGACTCCATTCATCGGTGTCTTTGAGGGGTTATTTATAGGGTGGTAATTAGGTTACAGCTTGAGGTATTCGGAGGTAATTAAGTAGACAATAAAGTATTCACCACTCCTGATAGAAGGAGATAATACCCACGACCTCTTATTAGGGTCGTTACTTGGGAGTCTCTGGCCAGAGTAGATATATGTCATCAAAAGAGTCTTCAATAATACATAGAGTAATGAGATCCTCAGGACAAGATCTAATATCACTTAGACTATATGTGACGTAGTCAATTTAGTGGAAGTTGACACTTTAACCATACTCTGAACTAAGTGGGGTATAGATAGTGACAAGACGAATTGCACGACAACATTGTGTATGGAAGGGTTTGTAGTCAAACCACTAACTTTCTGGTCAATTGGGAGTCATGATGTGTTGCTAGATACCGCTCTTGACTTACTTGAATTAAGTGTTAATTCAAGTGGCCAACATAACCGGGAACCTAATGGGTCACACATGTAGGAGATCCAAAGGATGAGTAAAATGATCTTGAATGATGATTCAAGATATGAGAGAGTGTTTCGAGATTATATCGCGATATGATCGTGGTAGAAAACGTTGCATGGAATAGATTATAAACAAGTGTTGTTGGCTGCCAATTTGGCCATTAACTTCCCAAAAGTTCTATTAATATATGTTATTCATGGTAATTAACTTCTCATAACTTCCATTAATGCATGCCATTCATGACTATTAACTTCCCATAACTCTCCATTAATGAAGGGGGTTATGGAAGGCCAAATAGTGCAGAAAATATAGATAATTTTTGTGCATCTTGTGTAAGACACAAGTGAAAGAAAGGTTCTTTCTTACACACATACACTCTTTTTCTCTCTAACTCTTACAAGAGTTCTTGTCTTTTCTAGCATAAAGAAATAATTCTAATTAACCATCTACTAGTGAGGTTTCATCCTTCTATCTTCGTGTGGACTTTCATTAGAGACGGTATACGTTGATCGTTATAGTTTACAACAACCTAATATGGAGAAGATTAAAGAACGAAGGAGATCGTCGGAAAGGTATGTAAATATCTTACATTGCATGCTTTTGTTTTCTATATCTATATGCATGAGTAGATCTGGTTTTTGAAATTCCGTTTTATTTTCTGCTAAGTATATTATATATATATTATATATGAGATGCATGATCGGAACCTAACAGAAACAATGTTAGACCATGATGTTTTATTTATAGCACTATTATGGATTTAGTTTCGTAAGTAACATATGTTGTAGTACATGGAAGGAAGTCTGTTGCAAAATCATAATGTACGACTATCATAACTCACATGTGTTGTTTATCATGCTAAATCATTCATGTTAAGCTTTCAGGGTTTAATTTGTGCATTTAAATTTATGCTATTTAATATTATGATTATTTTACGATTAGGCCAAGTAGGAGAACGTTAGTATATGGCCTCATAATGGGCTTACTATCGACTAAACCAAAGCCCTATTAATAGTAATTAAATAGCTAATTAATCTTAACCATTGATCTGGTTACTTGATAGACGCACCAAATTAAAGTTAATTGATATAAATTGATCATGTCTCTAGCCATTAGGTTTTACGCTTAATAAAAGACATCATCATAAAGCTACCATAAGAAAGAGGGTTAAGGGAGATAAATTAATTTATCGAGCATTATGCAAGTTTGCATCATGGCATTTCAATTGACTTTTTCAATATGTTTATTGTTTATTGTCATGTGAAAAAATAAACTGTTCAAAATCTTGTTTTTTTTTTGGTATTTTCAAAATCTTGTTATTGTTATGCTAATACCCAAAATTATGCTCACAGTGACAACAAATTTCTAAGATTAACGCAATAAACTAAGAAGAGTGAAATTAAAGGGTTGGGTTCGCACTTTACTAGGATGTCATACCTGTACAAAATAAAATGCCTGAATAATACTCTCTTATTCAGCTTTGGTATTGTATCAGTAAGTCTTATATACAAAGTA
>JAOTBA010000004.1:1318410-1329362 GCA_025629845.1 Erythroxylum squamatum | reverse complement strand
AGGTCCTACAGAAACTAAACACTTTGCATGTAAATTTTAAAAAATAGTTTTCAGCAAATTTACCGACGGTTTACCGATGAAATTTTTTTCCGTTGATAATTTTCTGACATAAAAATTTACCGACCGAACAGAATATCCGTCGGTAAATTTCGTCGCTAATTAAGCTTACCGACGGAATATGTACAAATTCCGTCAATAATTTCCGTCGCTAAATTCTATTTTTCTTGTATTGCGTTTAGCTAAAATTTAAAAAAAAATTGAAAATTTGAACATTTCATTATATTTTTTAAAGTTTGAGATATAATTGTAAAATTAAGCAAAGTTTGAGTTTTTTTTTAATTAAACATTTGAATTAGTTAAAAGTGATTTATAGTATCAAATTTATTTTTAAAATACCTTTTACTAAAATTTTATCAAATTATTAAGTGATAAACAATTAGATGCTTTTAATTTAATTTTAATTACAATTCTTATTGAAGTAACTCCACGTAATTTGAATAAAAATGTTTTTAATATTATAAAATTTATTTAAATATCTAGAACTGTACATACATAATTTACACTGATGAATCTCTTCTAAAGTGCTAACCTATCGTTTGTCCTATCATTCACGTGGACAACGCTTGAACCTGCAACTGCAAACTCATAGATCAGTTGCAGACCTCCGTATCTGTTATATTGTATCCCTGCGAACCTTATAAAGAGAAAGAGAGTCGTCCCCAAGAGCAGAGGGAGCTTCGAAAAGTTAGCATCTAATCTCCATGAACGAACACAAAACGCTGAGTTATATAGTAGTAGTAGTAGTTGCATTTATTTAAAAAGGTACGGTCCTCACAAAGTTTGCGATGATCAGACACAGAGTTAAGAGCATTAAATGTGTGGTTACGGAGGAGGAAGAAGAGACGACGACGATGAAGAGAAAAGAAGAGGATTTACGTGTATGTCGGGGTCCCCCCTCCTCTGCCATTAAATTGGGGATTGGGATTGAGAAGCCATGGCTGTCGGGCACTTGTTCAACAAACCAATTGTGCTTCCTCACTTACCCCTCTCGTCGTACCTTTGAACTTGTCAAGGAGGTTCTTCTCTCTTACCTTGACCGGGACTTTCCATAGTTACAGTTCATTGGACCACTCTTCTTAACTAAGTCTCTGTTACTGCACTTTTACTTGATAATGTTCATCTTCGTCCACTTGTGTTTTACTTTTTTTTGGTTGTTTTTCTTATTATACAAACTAAAAAAAAGTTAACAAATAATATTTCTTATCATATTATAATTATGCAAATACAAAATAATAATTATATTATTAATTTCAAATAAATAAATACTGAATTCCCTAAAAAAAAAATAAAAATAAATAAATACTGAAAGAGAATAGCTCACTTTCCAGCCGGAGGAAGGCCCCAAGGGACATGTCGGTGGGGGAAGACATTAGAGGCGAAAGGTATGAGAAAGGGACACTTCTCCAAACATTGTAAGTGTAGGTTCAATTCTACTAGATTCTAATGAGGGCTACCGATTATTTTTTATAATCAAATAATCACACATTTAAGTTACGAAAATAACATCTTTGTAAAAGTGTAAAGAGAAGATTGCGTATAATTTATGTCTCGGTCCCGAGCACAAAATGGAAACTTTGTGTGCTGAAATTGTTGTCGTTGTCTAATAGGAAAAAAACAAGAAAACAAAACAGGGTTAGCGCACGGAAAAGTTGAGGAAATTTCGTGGTTGGAAGAAGTAAAAGCACCAATCTCGTATGATCCCACAGCCAAAAATTTGAAGATTTAAGTTTCCGTATTCAATATGCGCACAGAGAGCTCACAACAACGACTACTCACAGTAGCAGTGACAATAATGATTACGAAGTGTGAAAGGACATTCAGTTTCCAAGATCATGAATTTCGTCGAAGCTGCTTAAGCTGGCTGGCTTCCAAAATCATCAAAACCAACGTCTACCTAAATGCTTGATGTGAAGGATCACAAAGTAGGAGATAAACTGATATCTTCTCTAAAAATTCCTGAAATGTTCATGTTACCTTGGTCTTGATGTTGGTGCACACCTTTTTCTTTTTTCCCCTTCAACATTTGAAATCACAGCTTTTTCCGGGAAATTCATACTGACCAGACAAAAGGAAAATAATGCAATACCCTAATCGATAATAATCCTGAACCCTCCCTGCCTTGTGCCTACCAAACAGACACTTATATTGGAAAACTCCAAGTTCACTCCACTTTTACCCCACCCTTCTACTACAGTTGTTGGGAACCATTTTCCTTGTAGTGAAAATACCTTTAACGTTCTCTGCAGATACCTTGCAGTAAATAGTAAGTGCGCATCTGAGGAATTGTATCGCCTGCTTTTACACTTTAAAGTAAAAAAAGAAATAACTTATTGCCCTTTTGCAACGAAAAATAGGAACTTATATTAGTTGGATACTACTACATTTTGATGTTACTAAACATCAATTTCAATAAAATTCAGAGTTGACAGGGGAAAAAAAACATTAGATTTTTTCTTCCATTTATTACCCACTTGAGAAAAAGAGTGAGCTCGAAGATGCAGAAGAAGAAGCAGTGACTTGATATGGTCTTTGCTTGAAACAATCGAGAGACATTCTTGGTGGTGATATTGCCACTGTGACTGAGGATGAGGAATGAGGTCCAGAATCCTGAGGAGACCCTGAAAATTTTTCCAAAAACGTTTAAGATAAGAGTTAAGCAAGAACCTGAAACCGGCAGATAACGTAACTCACTTGAGACGTTCTCGGTAGAACAATTCCGAGCATTCTCCAACTGGGATTTGTGGTTTTCTTGATTCGTCTGGTGGGATTTTCTCCTTCGACGATTATGATCAGCTAATCGTCTTCTGCAACTTCGTTTTCCATTGTCGAACTCAGGAAGTAGATGGAACCTGCAGGACGACATTTTATCTTTTTAAGCCGAGCTGTATGTTATTACAAGACAAGGCATGTCGTTTATTGTAATCCTAGGTAAGTCTCAAACATAAAACGACAGGTAATAACAGATCAAAAAATACCAGAATGGACACAGTACAAGAAAAGAAAAGAAAAGAAAGAACGAAGAAGCTGGACGCCTGTAAAAACATACAGACGCAAATGCCCTCGGGATTTCCAAACGTACGGTAAACCCAATCATTGAAAAGGAAACATAAATGGAGGGGCATTGTCGTCAGATAAATGAAATCTACCATGTCTTTAGAGAGGAAGAAGAAGGAGATAAACCAAATGGGTTAGTACTTAGTAACCTAATGAACTCATGTAAATGCATAATTAAAGATTAAAATGCCCTCTGGAATTTCATGTGTACGGACAACTCCAATCATTGGGTCCTTGAGCCAAGAACCAGGGGCGTTCCCGGTAATTATGTCGTCGTTATCAGTTTAGTGGCCATCTACTCCTTGGAAAATGATGAGGAAGATTGTTGGGTTGAGATCAAAGGACGAGGAAAGTAGAAAACGTCAATTGGGAGTGGGGAGTGGGAAGTGCATGGGGAGGGGGTTTTGGTAATTTGAAGAAACCTGCTACACTGTTGGCAGAATCGCTGAGTCAACCCGGCGACTATCACAGTTGAAGCTTTAGAATGGAACTCGCAGACTTTATGGCGTCTGTGGTAGTGCTTGGCGGGGGTCAGATCGACATTGCAGCCCTCAGCTTGGCATCTGGGTACGTTAGAGGAACCAGGTTCGTGGGGTCTTGACCGGCGGTATAACCGGTTGACGAAGTCATCTTCTGCGGAGGAGAAATAGGTCCGACCACCCAAATTCAACCCAATTCTAGCGGAATAGTCCTCCGCCCGACAGACATCTTCGGTTTTGGGGACGAAGAAGTACGTCGCAGGAGTTGGTCCGGCGGCTGCAGTGTGAACCGGGTCGAGTGAAAGGAGTGAGTGATTTGGAGTGGAGTACGTTCGTTGGTCGTAGAGCGTACCAGTGTTGACCTGATGAGGGGTGGTTGTTGTTGTTGTTGGGTGGTGATGGAAAAAACCAGTGGTGGGTTGCTGAAGAAGGTGTTCGTTCATGGAAGGTGCTGTGTAATGATCGAAAATCTGGCGGGTTTGATCTTGTTCTTGGAGGGTTTCTTCTCCAGAGAGCATAGCAGCAGATGGGTTTCCCCATTCGTACTCCAACATTCTTGCACAAGCTTATCTCCGAGAATCAACTAGTCAGACCTCTTAATCTGCACCCAGAAGTAGAATACGAAAATGAAAGTTACAAAAAGTGGTTAAAATGTGTCAGCTTTAAAGAACCATAAAAAAAGCTAAGCTTTTGGGGACATGTCGGTGTTTATGAGATAAGTTTTATTAGACAGTTAAACTCACCTTAAAAATACTCAGTGAACTGAAGAAGAAGTAAAGGATGCGAACTTCCAAGACCCTAACTTGCCATTTGAGGAGTTGAAGAAGAAGAAGTCTAACTGTAACTTTCTCTTCCTCGTGCACATTAAGTCTCTTCCTTCTACACACAAACACACGCGTTGTTGGACTCACCTTCCTTTATCTCTCTCTCTTTCTCTCTCTATCGGAGAGTGGGAAGAACTGAGTTATGAGGCGGCTTCTGGGGTGGCGGTGATTGGTGGTATGTAATGAATTGTACTGGTTGAATAAAAAGTGGAATTACAGTTTTACCCATTCGAGTGCTGCGTTATTATGGTGGAGTCACCGTTGAACGGGGTTGTGGTTCGGGGGTAGTTCTGTTACGGAAATTTTTCCTTTTAAGCTTTGAGCTTAATCCCAAGTCCGTAAGGTGTTGGGATTTAGGAGTATGGCTGCTTCCTGGTAATGAATGCCACGACGACGTTTTGATTTGAAAAAATGGCATTACATGGTCGTTGTGTCTCGGGCTCCACTTGCCATTTTGATGAAATTGTCCATTCAGATGTAGTTGAACTTCTTCTTTTTTTAAAAATTTTTTTAATCATACTATAAAATATTATTTATGATACTAATCTTTTTTATTGCTTTAATCTCATTTTTAATAGTTTCAAAATTGAATTTATTATAGTATCTATTTAAAATATTTTTGCATAAAATAATGCTAATTTTTACTTTAATTAGTAAAAATTCTTCCAAAAAATTTATAAATTATATTGGTTCAACTTCTTTTTTTGTTATATATATATTTAGTTTTCATTCTCTAATTCTGATTTCTATATTCTACAAAATAAAAATATTTATTTGCTTATATTTACAAATTTTATAACTACATCAACAAAAACAACAACACCAGTATGAATTTTGCTGATATGCGGAGTTCAGAGAAGTCCAATAATACGCAATCTTACCCTTAACTGATAAAGAGACAAATTTTATAATTAAAAACAATAAATGCTTTAATTTATAAATAATGTTATTATAAATTAATTAATTAATTATACATCAATTTTATAATTAAATTACATTATGATAAATAAAGAATTAAAATAAAAAATAATTTGAAAACGACATTGAAAACCAAAATCAGACCTTTGAGGAAACAATAAGGCCTTAGGCTATGTTTAATTGGACGCTAAGTTTTTAATGAAATGTAATAATTTACAATGAAATATAACGTAAATGGATGTAATATTAGAAAATTATTGTTTGTAAGGGATGGAAGGGTTCATAATATAATATAGTAAAATATTATTTTTAATTAAAGGTTTATAATATAATATAATGTTTCAAATTAGAGGTTTTCGTATTTTAACTATTTATAATAAAATAAAATATAATATAAAACCTCTTTTTTTATCTCATTATATTTTATTTTATTATAAAACTTTCTCCCAAAGGGATGCAATAATATTAAATTCCATTATACAGCTCCTAATCAAAAGTACCCTAAAAGAAACGAATGATTGTGATTGATATATACATAGAGTCCGATTTGTCAGCTAATGCATTACTAATGTTAAAAAGGGCACAATTGCGCATGCCATACTATTTTCAAAACGTCAAGTCAATTTCATATCAAAACAGAAACTTATAAATAATAATAATAAATATAAGAACAATTGTCAAAAAGTACATTGTCCTTCCAACGTGTTCTCATCAACCAGCCCTAAAAAAAAAAAGAATAAAAACCATTGACAAATTCTTAAATTTATTATAAAAAAGCCAGAAAATTTTGAGTTTACAAATTCAATTTCTATTAATGATCCTTGATTAAAATTATAAACTTTTTTAATTTTAATTACATTGACTAATCTCTTGAAATTTATATAAATTAAATGAAAATATTATTTTTACATAAAGTTACGTATTATTAGATCTTGTCATATTCCACATTTTAGCAATAATTTAATTTAATGTTGATTATATCCACATTTTAGTAAGAATTTAATTTAATGTTAATTATATTAAAATGTGGAATATGACAAAATCTAATAATACGTAACTTTATCCTTATATAATAAAGAGAATTTGTTGATACGATATGTTTGTAGTTGATATTGTAATATTTAAAGTAAAAATAAAAAGTTAAAAACATTTATTAAATTCTCGTGTATTATTTTATGTGGGGCATGTCAACCTATGTATAACTGGCAATTGGCATACTTGAAATCTTCTGTTCCAATAGCCGACATGCTTGTACATTGTCTTACTTGCCCTTAGCCATATTTGACTGGTGTATGAAACGAATATCTTTTACGAGAATGGCCCTGGCCCCAACTTTGGAGATATAATAATAATAATAAAAATAATAATAATAATAATAATAATAATTGTATTTTGTTAAAAAAAGATATGTCATTTGCAGTTAAATGGTGTTGGAGTCGAATGAATTGAATTGGACCCTGGAAGTCATTTTTGTGTTATCGACAGTTAAAAGCATTAGGTTTCCGTAAGCCTGAACTTGAGTTTGACAACTTAGGGTTACAGTTCTCTAAGGGTGTGGTTTGATAATTGAGAGCGGGGCTTAGCTTTGATTAGGTTCTAGGTTCAATTTCATGCTAGCCCTTTTTATAAGAGCTTAGGGTAATTGGAGTTTTATCTATAAGTGGAGAATTAATTAGGTCCTCGATGATAAGGTGCGCCAGCTTGACCCGCCTATAGGTGTGTCTGCTTAGCCCGTTTACGGGGTTTCTTCAAATCCAAAAAAAAACTTAAGGTCACACTCAATTAAAAAAAGTTATTTTATATTTTTAATTAAAAATATTTTAAAAAATTAGCAGGATTGGCTCATGAGCCGGCCATTGTCATCCCTAGTTATGAAATTGAGGTTTTATTTTTATCTATTAAGTCATTATTTATATGAATATAACTGATATATTATCATATGAGTTAATCTCAAACATATTTAAGAATAATAATTACGTATTTAATTATTATAAAAAAGGATATGTCATACAATGCTTCATTTGTATGATACTTAATCATGATATTATGGTTTTATTAAATTTTAATTCAAAGTTATAATATAAATGATACAAGTTATAGATTTTAAATCAATTAAGAAGATAATTTATGATATTAGAATCTGAAAATTTTTATTAAATTATTTCAATTTATTGTGTGCACAGTGTTTTTTCAAAAATTATTTTAAATTGACTACATTGTCGCTTAACTTAATTTTAACTTATTTGTCTCATTTAATATACAAATTACCTATAAAAATTAACTTACAAAATTTTTAATAACATATTTGAATTGGAGTCAAATTGAAATAATTATATAAATATAATTGTATGATATTTTTCACTCATCGTAAGGAAAATTATAACCAAAATCTTTTTTATCTAAAGTTAACTTAGAACCATGCACATCTAAAGCGCTTTTTACTAAGATAAATGTAGTTGTATATAACCCTAGAGCAATAACATGATGAACCAAAAAGTTGCCAAGTCCTATTGTTAAGAATAATGAATTATTATTTTCATTAATAGCATTTAACCGACTAGGCAATCATATGCTTTGATCTGCATTGAAAGTTGGACTATTTGTTGAAGATAAAAGTACATCAAACTTATCGGAAATTTTATCTTGAGCAGATTGTATCCATTGGACAAACATGGGTTCAATCAATATTTGTTTCTCCGAGGCACCAAAAGCAAGCATGACATCGTTACGAACATAAAATCTTAATTTAATTTTTCGAAAATTTAATATTATAGTATATTTTCATAGTAATAAATAATATATTAATTTAAAAGTATAGGAGAAAATAAAAACGTGGCTTAATTGAAAGGATTCAAGTGTGGAAATAATGAGATTCATTTAACTTTTCATATAAAGCAAAAAAATAATGAGAAGTAAGGGGCATAATGGTAAAACATGAAAGGACAACGGGGGAGATGAATCGCATCTCTATCGTACCACGTATTATTTGGTGTCGCGTTGAGTTTGTTTCTCCTTCTGACACTCGCACCATTGTTCCAAACGCTACAAAATATGACGCAGTTGATTTATAGAAACTTACCCAAATACCCTAACCTGCACAGGTGTCGATGATGGGTGGCGAGTATATGCAGAGTATAAGCTTAAGCCCGTGTAGAAGTGCGAGTTGATTCTGAAGTAGCAGAGACGGAGTCGGATGGTCCAAAAGAAGGAGGGAGTGAGTACAGTACAGAGCGGGCGCTGGTGGGGGGCATTTGGTGAAAGGCTGACACAGACGTTGACTCTAGTGTACGGTATGTCTACTCTTTAGTCAGATAATTTTATTCTACACCTTCTCATCTCCTAAGTAGGTTTGGAAACTTCGGCTCGGCTCGGTTCGGTTCGGTCTGATTGGTTTTTTTTTTCACCATACTATTGAATCTTACAGACGGCAAACGGCTAGGATTGTTCAATACGACAATATGAACACTATACCGAGGTAATTCTACGGAAATACTCCTTTATCAATAAAAAATAAGCACTATATAATGTTATTGTACTGAAAAAAACTCTCTTATTGATCCCACCCTCTTATCGGATTCTCTTTTTTATCAATTACGGGTCGTGTTGTACGGTTAAAAAACAAGAGAAAGAAGTCAGGAATCGTTTTCTCAACTTTGACTCTTTGAATTTAACCTATTACTAACTCTAATGCCAACCAACCGAAGTAGCTAAAAGAATTAAAGTATTTTTTTTATAAAATACATAATTTAAATAAATTATCTAACAAATTTGATTTTAAATTTTATGTCAAATGCAATCATTGTTGATCAATTTCAAGATTTGACCTAGTTAGCTTTAAAAAACCCATTCCAGGTACCTGGAATTGCAATTGCCTGCACAAGATCTACTTTCCATCACACATTACAGGGCTTCCTTGCCAGTGCCAACCATTGTTCTGTGACTGTTTGCTGATACAACTGTCAGGGGCAACCTGAAATGTAACATTAGTAGACCTGTCTTGATCTAAATTTCAAACATTTCCAGCAAAACAAGCATTATTTGGAACTAATCCAACTTAACTAGAATCGTTAAGCAAGGTTATGACTGACAGATCAGGGTGGTTGAAGAACCACCCTATACTATTCCAACTTGTATTGATTCTCATTCAGAAAAAACATGATCAAACAGGAATGTTGTTGCTTGTTCAGCCTCATGTGTAAGCTTTTGAGTAACAGACAACATCAGAAACAACAAGGGTATTGTATTATCATCACACGGCAGTCCCCACGAAGCTTCCACACTAATGGAGTGTTAAAAGAGTGAAAAAAGCAGCAAATGGTCCCCATTTGAAACACCAACCTCTTCGGATCTTTAATGTAGGAATGAAACTTCAAAATCTCTACGTGTCAAAGCATGGCCCAAAATGTCTACCTCCAGGAAGTTGGTGCACATGTAAAACATATAAGATTGATCAACCATCAAATGTTGTCCGAAGTAGCCAAGCAGAGATGAAAACCACCAACCAACACAGAGAGGCTTGTGGGTGATATTTGGTAGTGTCAATAATATATGATAAGTAACAGAAGTTAAGAGGTGCCAAGTCAAAACCTCTATAGATGGGAACAGTTCATTTCTACAGGAACCGGTTTCATCTGTAGAATGAAACCTGAGAACAGTTGCTTACATTCATTTTCATTTTCTTGATTGAATCGGCCGATCAGTGCAAGAACACAGCATTCAGTGATCAATATGGGCATACCAGTTCAGTCATTTCACAACAAATGTTACTTTCAGATAAAAACATGTGAGGAGTCGGATTGAAATTGATCTAATAGGAAAAACAAGAATTGATGAACATCCAGTTCGGAGCAATTATCCCGAACAATAGACCAGAGTCATTTCCTGCAAGTAACAGGAAAAAGTAAATTAGACCAGTCTGGATTTTCGTCTGAATGCAATCCCATTGAAACCCATTTTCCCTCAGAAGAAGATGCAAATTTAATGGTGTTCAATTAGACTAAAGAAAAGAACATTCTTTAGTATACTTTAATGGCTGCAGTGTGGTGATGAACGCATTGTTTAACCTAATGCAGACAATGAAGAATCAGTGTCAGTAAAGCATATTCTGCATAAAAATGGTTAGCCAAAAAAAGAAGGGAAAACGAGAGAGGCCACCATAGATCATCAGAAACAAGCTCTCTGAGGTTAATTACACGAACGTTTAGTCTCTCACAGATTTGGCCCAGCACTCTGTTATGATCAAGTCGCGCAAGACATGTTATGTTTTTCTCAGGGATAGAAGGATGAATCCACAACACACATTTTTTCCTAATCTCTTGAAAACAAAACTTCCATCTACGACATGTCGTTTACGTATTTAATTTGGATATTTTAAGCAGACTCAATCTTCGAGGTTGTGGTGCAAGTTAAAACCTAAACATTGTTCTGTTTATATTCTAATCTTTGTTAGGTTTGTAAAAGATTTAGAAGGGGGTTGAATAGATCTCTAAAGCTTTTCGTAGAGTTCTACAATAAAATCAGAAGTTAATTCACACAAAACAAATTTAACTAAATTTAAATGTAAAGAGTAGGGAAGAAGAGCAAACACTGTTTTTATAGAGGTTCGGTGCTAAGACCT
>JAOTBA010000004.1:1304097-1318310 GCA_025629845.1 Erythroxylum squamatum | reverse complement strand
TTTACTCTCATAACCCATACAAATCTACTCAAATATCAAAGACATCAAAACTAATCAATTCTTTTCTCATTTATTTTTTTTAAAGCACAAAAACATCTCTAACACAATTTATATACAAAACACTCATTTAAATTCATTTTAATATTTTTAATTTCCGTCGAAAGTTCGGGGTCCAACAATGCTGCTCAGGGAATGGATCCTCCACAATCTCAAACTTTGCCTGCATCTCTGCGGTCAAGCTTGGTTGACCCTTTTTGGCATTACCTGTTGGTTCCTCTAGCAATGGAGGAATCTCACCCTTTTTGATAGTCAATTTACTTGGCCGCCCTCACGTTTCTCCCTTATTTTGTCTTATGCAGGTCAGCTTCCCTCCTCGGCTGGATGGCACAATCGCGCGGGTTCTACTGGATTTAGCATGCGACGGAGCAACTCCTAAGATGGAGCAAACCTCCTCCTAATTGGATCAAGCTTAATACTGATGTAGCTTGTCAGCGTTCCGCATCTTCGGTCACTGCCGACGGCCTTTTGCAGGATAGTGCTGGCTAATGGCTTGGGGGCTTCGCTTAGAATCTTGGATGGTGCTCTCCGATGACAGCGGAGCTATGGAGGGTTTTTACCGGGCTCACCTTAGCGTGGGATCTGGGATTTCGCTGTCTCGAACTGGAGGTTGATTCTAAGGCGGTGTTTGACGTCCTCTCTTCTTCAGACTGACGATCTAGGACTCTCAATCCCATCGTTCGGAGCATTCATCTGCTGCTCACTAAAAATTGGACTATTGTTCATCGTCATGTGTATCAAAAGAGCAACAAATGTACCAACTGACTTGCTCATTATGCTGGGCAGCTAGCGGAGGGCGTTACTTATTTTACTACTACACCCCTTAGGAGCGACATGATCCTTCTAGAGAATTTATTGAAAGTCTGTTTTCTCCGTTTTGTGATGTAGCTTGTAGTAGCTGTATCCCTTTTATCCTTAAAAAAAAAAAAATCACTCCAAAACGGTACGAGGGATGTATATATACTGTACTGATTTGGGTTGCGCAATTTCCAACTATTCGTCCGTAAAAAGCTCCAGATCTTTCGTTAGAGAAACAGAGGATGGAATCTCGGTTTCGATTTTGAGTTAAACAGACTAAGAGAGAAAGCTAAAAATGCGAGGTTTGAGTACAGCAGCTGCCGCCATTTTTAGGAGGGGGAAGATAAGTCAGAATTTTGGCTACTTCTGTAACCAGAGCAGAGCTCTCTGTTCTCTGCCAAGGAATGACACCGTAGATGATGATCTTAAGAGCCAAGTTAGTTGTTTGTAATCTTATTTTAAGATTACCCACATCCAAGTTTCGTTCTTTTGATTGAGATTTGATGGTGGCAGGTACTGGTTGAAGGGAAAGCTCACTCGAGAGCCGCCATTCTCAATAGGGAATCCGTTCTCAATGCCCTTAATACCAATATGGTACCTTTTCCACTTGATAGTTCCACTTTGAGACTAGAATGAAAATGGTTGTCAAGAAAATGAAACAAGTCTGTAAAGATGTAATCTTTTTATGCTTTAAAGTGATGGTAAAAGATGTGTTTAAGGTAAAATTGAAAATAACGTAAGAATCGTGTTGCTGTTGGATGACTTCGGAGTGTGATGTTGTTTCTTTCAGGGAGCTAGGTTGTTGAGTTTGTATAGATCGTGGGAGGACGATCCAGATGTTGGTTTTGTGACATTGAAGGTGAGTTCTTTTGCTTCGTTGTTTATAGTTAAAGTTTGAATTTGTGGACGCACATGACCTTTGATTTGAGTTTGTGAAGTGCACTTAGGTTTTGTTTTGAATTATGAAGGGGAGTGGCAGGGCATTTTGTGCTGGCGGAGATATAGTTGGTCTCTATCACTTGATAAATCAAGGTAAGGGAGAAGTTTTTTATGTCTGCAAGAGACCAACATGGTAACATCTTTAACTGGTTTCTCCAGACTGAAGTTTTGATCATCTCGGTTCATCTGAACTGTTACATTTGGTTAAATCTATGCAGGGAAGTTTGATGATTGTGGGGAGTTTTTCCGGAAATTATATAGTTTCATATACCTACTAGGTACATATTTGAAGCCGCATGTAAGTATTCTCCAGCTTCTAAGTGACTACCAGCTTGCATGATTCACTGACTTACTGTATTTGCTTTTCCTTATCTTTGTAATACTACTGATATATATCTGATTTCACTTGCTAAGAGCTTGAGGTAACGTATATGATCTGAGTTTACATGATTGTACAAGTTCACAACATTGTAAATAAGCATAAATTGTATTTCACTATTTGGGGTTAGTATCACTGCATTTTCTAGTCATTTAAAGTCTGGCCTTATACAAGAATACCATTAGTCTCCTGTAAGTATTCTGGTGGGAAGGCCGAAAAAGTTGATATTGTAGCAAGCGTTCCTTAGGTGGCTATATTGCATGGCACTACTATGGGTGGTGGTGGTGGAGTCTCCATTCCTGGGACGTTTCGAGTTGCAACTGATAGAACTGTATGTAACAGAAAACTTTCGGTTACTTCTATTTACCTTGCTTTTTAATTTCACCAATCACTTTGCACTCTTCCTTCTGCATTAAGATAATTTAGCAAGCTTCCTTTCCATGCCATGTACATAAAATGTTTAACGAGTCTGTTGATATCTGATTATTATTCGAGTCTCTAATAGGATAAGACTTCGTTGTGGTATGTGAATTTGGTATTTAGAACGTTGATCAAATGCTGGTTTCAAAGTATAGCAGGTAGTGCAGCTCTGATATGTCGTCCAGCGTTGTGTCAAAACTCGAAAAATAATTAATATATTAAGTTAAAAGCCAAATATTTCAGTCCTCCATTTCTAGAAGCCCCATGGTTGGGATACAGGATTAAAAGCTTAAATCTTTTGTTACATCCGCTCTGACCACCATTGAGCACAGTTAAGAACATTTTCATCAACAGGTTTTAATGGCGCCCTCTTAAGTTTTCTACTATTACCTGAGAAAATATCCAATGTTCTGCAGGTATTTGCTACCCCCGAAACACTGATTGGATTCCACCCTGACGCTGGTGCATCTTTCTATCTCTCACATCTGCCTGGTCACTTAGGTATACTTTAGCTTTACCTAATAATGGAATTATTTCAATGATTGTTATGATCAGAAATGTTGGCTTGATATAATCCTGTTAAACATTCTGTATCATTGATTGCAGGTGAATACTTAGGCCTAACTGGAGAAACACTCAGTGGACCTGAAATGGTTGCCTGTGGTTTAGCCACACACTATACACATAGTTCGGTTAGTGCTTGCGGAATCGTCTCTTCAATATATTATTCATCTGTTCCAGTTATATGATCGTTCTTTCTTTCTTTTATTGCACAGAGGCTTCGTTTACTTGAAGAACATTTAGACAAACTGGTTACTGATGATCCTTCAGACATTGAAGCTTCTCTTGGAAAGTACGGAGAGCTAGTCCATCCGGATAAGATGAGTGTACTTCATAGGTATGTTACCAAATCATTTCTCGTGTGCTTTTCGCTGCAGACTTCTTAACTCGCCCGATCTGAATAAACTAAGAATTTCACAAATTTACCTATATCGTGCCCATATACCTTTTGCTTGACTGAACAATTAGTTTTGTGTGTTTAGGATTGAAGCTGTCGATAGATGTTTCAGCCACGACACAGTTGAAGAGATCATCTGCAGCTTGGTAAGGTTGATCAATCAAGGAATCACAACATATTTTTAAAGTTTTTTTTTTGGGTATGCCTCCCACCAGATTAAAATGAAACCTCTTTGGAGCTCCATTTGAGTACAATTTGCTGGATCACTTCTTGAAATTAAAGCACTCTCCAGCCTTATCACCTTCCTTCTCCTCAAAAAAGAAAGCGAACATGTATAAGACATCCTTTAAATAGGTTCTTCTAATTGATGTTACCAGTTTATTGTTATTCAGAAGGGATACATGTAAAACTTGTTCTAAATTACAACCACTTGGAAACCCGTTTTCTGGGATTTGGGTTTCAGAAAAGTGAGGCTTCAAGAACAAACAATCCATGGTGCAATTCCACCGTCAGAAGGCTTGCCGAAGCATCACCCCTGAGTTTGAAGGTTTCCTTAAGATCAGTGAGTCATTTTTCTATTCATGACTTGTCATCTAGATCGAATTTTATCTGAGCTGGTGGTTACTAATTTAGATTACCTCAGATAAGAGAAGGCAGATTTCAAACCCTTGATCAGTGTTTGGCCCGGGAGTATCATATGAGTCTACAGGGAATATCCAAAAATATTTCAGCTGATTTTCATGAGGTATAAAAGAGTTATAATTCAATATAACTTCAAATGGATAGCGCTACTTTTAACTCCTCATTTCCTTTTCTAATTCCTTGCAGGGGGTTCGGGCACGAATGGTGGACAAGGATTTGGCCCCAAAGGTAAGAGAAACAACGTTGTTGCTAGCATTATACAAAGAGACACTTGCTGTTATATTGTTCAAGCAGAAAGATGCATTAACCATAAGTAATTGCATTGCCATGATTTTCGAAGTTTATGAATACAGTTTCACTTGAATATGCAGTGGGATCCTCCGAGCTTGGAGCGAGTTACAGAAGACATGGTGGAACAATATTTCTCTCCCCTTAGCCCACAGGGGCCAGATTTACCCCTTCCCACAAAGGAAAGAGAAGCATTTACCTAACAATCCGTGAAAAAGGTCATCTGCTTATTGTGGGGATTTTGAGTCTAAGGATTGAGATTAAAGAGCACTACATTCTTGCACACTCACAAAAGTCGAGCATGGTTCATCTTCATGGATTAGTTGGAGAACTGAAGCTCTTTAAAGAAACGAATTGAAACAAGAGTTTGCCTCTTAAATTTATTTATGGACTTGGTTCGAATTTTTTGAAGGCTTGGAATATAGTCCCAGTAAAACAAATGGAGCAAGAATTTCTCAGGCTCTGCAAACCTAAATTACAGTCACAGTTGAAAATTTCAAGCATGTAAAGAAGTCATTTTCGACCTTATCTTGTGAGCATGCAAAATCTGAATTTCAGATACAAATTGAAGCTTGTTTTTCATATATACTCTGAGGTAGGGCAGGAAGTTTAGTCCAGGCATGCAGTAAGAACTAGCTTTATAATGCACTATTTCATCTGACTGCACAATATGAATATATTGTACCATAAAGGGGTGTGTAAAAGAAGAGATTTAAGTAGACCAAGTGATTTTTGGTGTGATATCCGTTGCTTGGAGAGCCACAAATCCTTAAATGGGCATGATCTCAAGATTAGTGTGCTTGCCATTTCCTGAAGAAGATTGTGCAGGTGGGGCAACAATTGTAGAGAGTGCCAGAGATTTGGAACCAGCAGATGATGATGAAGACGAAGCAGAAGCTCTATTGTCAACAGATTTCATCTGCTGAGTTGGTGGAGGATTAACAACAGTTATCTGCACATCTACATTATCAGATAGATGGTTCTTCATCTCTCTGTGTTCCTGACACAGTGCACACCAGTGCATGCAACAATGTACCAGGCATGGATCACATGGTGAGTCCTGCAACAGTTGCATTGTGTAAAAAATTATCTTCAAGACCCATCAAGGATACATTTAATAATGCATAATACATTAGAATAACACATTTTCTCATTTCAATCTATCAGAAATGAGGGTAGAATAGTTTACTTCAGAGGCCTCTTCCTCATACAGATATCAACTCAGAAAACCATCGAATCTAAAACTGTGGGACTAATAAGTGAGAATCAAGAATGGATGAAACATTCTTCCAACAATACACAATGTGCAATGATTGGAAATAAAAAGATTCACCTTGAGATGGTATTTCTTCTGCAGGGATTGTCGAAACAGGCCAGTGTAGATACCACACATCCACCAACAAAAGAAAAGAGCCTCACAAATGAGGAAAGAAGTCTTTGGATCAATACCATGGAAGAGTGCTGTTGCGGCTGCAGCTGTAACTGCAACTGCCATGCCTCCTTCCACGCACAGGGCATGACAAACACAGGCATTGGTCCATGATATATCATCTCTCATTGCTTCCACATTCTGGCCAAACAGCACACAAGGGCACACCAATCCTGTCCAGCCTGCAATGTCAGATGGCTCTAGTTCTTTTAATGGATGATCTCCAAGAAAGAATTGCATGTCAAGTAACACTTGATTAAAAAGGTAAAAATTCTCACAACTATCCAAATCTTCAAGACACCCACAAAGACCAGTTGTCCATTCTTCGTCAGCCGGTGGCTCATAACTCTCTGGTAGAGGCTGTCCACATTCTAAGCACCTGTGAACTATTAACTGCCCAAATACACAAATCACAAAACCATATACAACTCTCAAATTTAGTAATCACGTCCACGGTCCACCTATCTCCAAACTGTATAAAGTATCAGATTAAGAAGAAGGAAAACTTGATCCATCGTCATCTAAGCGGAACGACAAGTGTGAATCATCACGCATTAACATTACCGCACAAGCACACATTATACACACACTTGAGAGATGTACAAACCTGAGGGACTTCAATGGGTTGATTGAGTTCTCCAGGAGCGATATCTTCAAGAGGCGCTTGATCCTTCGTCAACTTCACGTACCGTGATGCATTACCCTCAGCCATCTGATCCGTTACAACAAGTTTCTTAATTAATCAGAAATTAAATCCAATTTATTAATGCAACCATGCAAAATCTATGTAGAGATATGAGAGGAAATTCATGATCTGGAACAAAAACCACACATTTTTTCAAAATGTGAGAATTTGGGGGCTGATTGGATGCAGAGAAAAAGAAAGAAAAAGAAAGCAGAAACTTAAAAGGAAGAGAAAATGAGTGTAATTATTAATGGCGTTTTTGTTTCATTTTTTAATTAATAATCAGTGTTAAAAATATCGGGATGACAAAACACAAACCGCCACGTGGCTGAAATTTGAGCCCATCCTATTTTTTGGAATTATTTTATAATATAAAAATTTATACTTTTCTGAATAAATAATTTAAAATATATAATTAACGAATTAAAAATTATCTCATACATTTTAAACAGATAATTAAAAATTTAAAAATGAAGAGTAAAATTAAAAAATAATTTCATATTTTATTTTAATTAATAATTATTATATTTCAAGATAGATTATTTTAGTATTAACTTTAATTAATTGAGCTATTGGTTTTAAAATGTTTTTAAATTTAATCCATTAAATTTTAATTATATTAAATTGATAAAATTATTAAAAATATATCAAAATTTATGCTAAATTTTATTTAATATAGAACGGATATAAAATAAATTGTCCTGTATCAAAATGTAACGTAAAATTTTAATTTGTACCATTCTGTCATTCATTACTATTATTATCAATATAGATGATGAAATATTAAAATAATTGGTATAATTTAAAATTAAAGATTAAATTATTATATTTAGAAAATAAAATATTGATATTAATTTTAAATTACTGATCTATTTATATTTAATTTTTTATCCTATTAAAATTGATTTAAAATTTGATATTGTTTTATCATAAGAAGTTATGTTAAAATCAATGATTAAAAAACTCCACCGATTCGATTGGTTCAATCGTTAAAAACTTAAATTGTCCAATTTTCTGAGTACAGTTTTTAACTTTTTGATTTGATTTATTTTATTAACTTTTGTTGTTAAAAATAATAAATTTATTAATTGATCGATCAATTAATAAATTCTTATAAATCAAAATTAATTAATTATTTATTTTTAATAATTTTTTCAATTAAACGGAATTTTTTTTGATTAGTAAGGACAATTTCTTTCAGTCATATTTTAAATTTTTAAATTTTATCTAATTTTTAATTAATTTTATAATAAGCTAATAAATCTTTTTAACTGTTAACCAATTGTCATATTGTTTAATTTCTGATCTAGTTTTTAAAAAATTGGTTAAAGAGATGCTCAAATATTTTTTTTAACACGTACTTTGATATATTAAACATTTTTCAAGCCCAATAGATTAAAGGCAGAGTTAGGCCCAAAGCCCATTAATTTCAATTCCTTACTTAAGACGTGGACATTTAATTATTGCAAGAAACTTATCTTCAACATCATTTCCTCTGTAATTTAATCCCATGCTCATAGTGGAAAGGGACCTCAAACACAGAGAGAGAATCAAAACATGCCACCAGGAGGAGGAGGAAGAGGAGGAGGAGCCATCATTAATGCCGGCCTCACTTTGTTTCCGTATAAAACTTCTTCCTCTTTCCTACCCTCTTCTTCTTCTTCTTCTTCTAGCAGCACCAACTTACCAGTTACTGTCAATGACAACAGTGGAGTACCCATTAGACAATCTTGTAGTACAGCAGCTACAGATTCTTGTTCAAGAACAGGAATCGCACATGGGGATGAGATTATTAGAGGAGGAAGACCTATCTTTGATGCTGTTATTGAACATCCTCCTTCAAGATCCGAAGTGGAAACTGCTTTTGCTGCCCTTGAAGAGTGAGTGTGTTTACTTTCTAAGATTTCATATGCAGAAGATTCACTTCGTTCTGTGATTTCAGGGCATTAGTTCTTTATGCATCAAGAAGAGTTTCTGATATGTTTCGATCTCTGCTAAGAGAGCCATCTGTTCAGGTGCCTCCTCTCTTGTTTTAGCTATCGTCAGGTTTTGCAATGATTGATGATTTGTTAAATCCTGACAGAGACTGGTTGTTTCTCTATCATCTGATAAAGCTGTGTGGAAAGCTATTATAAACAATGAGATGGTACGGAGGCTCACTACAGGTTGGAAATAAAACAAACACTTGCCTCTCTTGTTCCATAACCTGAGATCTATTCTCTACCTGAATAGATTTACTTGACAAGAGAGTTCTGATTCTGATTTCTGTAGGCGAGAATTATAGGATCCAAAGCTGTGATGAAGAAACTGACATGATTGCGAGTATCCTGAAGTGGGTTATGAGCATCGTTAAAGCTAAAGTTGCTGAACTTATCAGGAACTTCCGGGCGCTTATGGAGGATGTTTGTGAATCTCCTGTGAGGCAAAACCGAGGAGAAGAAACCCAGAACGAGATGAATCGCAAAGTTAAATCGTCACTGCTCCTTTCCATTGTCATCGTCCTGATGGTAGTAGTTGCAAGATGTCACCAGGGTTGAACTCCATGGCCAAGCTGTGATATGTAAGCAAGTTCATGTTAGAATTCTTCTATGGAAGATTTAGCAATCCCTTTCCAAAGAATGTGAACTTATCAACCATGTATCATTTTCAAACTCACTCATTTGAGTCCGATTAAACCTAACGTCGAGTTTGGCTAAATTACTTCAATTTCGTGCTCAAGTTGTAGGGAACCTTGAACTCAACTCGATATATTGTTACTCATTCCTATAGGTCATGCCTAAAAATTGACACAAGTGAAATTCTTCTACTCCACTACAAAGTTGATAGCATGGGAGACAATCCACTCATTGTCTCGATAGGTCATGACATTTATGCCTAGTCTCAGCTTGACCAAGTTGATTAAGTTTTAGATCAGATTTGAACTTTTTGTAATTTTTAAACTTTGAGTCGTATTTGCACTCGAACTTTATGGTTCAATTTGATCGATGTGTTAACTATAAACAACATCATTTTTAGGAATGGCAATGAGTCGGCTCGTATTTACACTTGGACTTTATAATTTAATTTAATTATTTTTACGGATGTTAATGAGTTGGTCCGAGCCTGGGTTGCTCTTGGCCCGACCTAGTCCGACCTCTAGCTGTGTGGTCTGGCTCGGCCCATCACAACTTTTTATTAAAAAAAATATAAAATGATGTCATTTTTGTGTCAAATATCATATTCAAAATATATAAGAAACGGAAATTGAATTTTGAAAACAACTGATTCGATTGGTTCAATTGTAAAACTTTGAACTGTCCAATTTTTGGGTATAGATAAGAGCAGATTTGAAAACAATTGATTCTAATGTTTTTAATATTTTGATTTGATTTACTTTAATACCTTTTGTTGTTAAAAACCAATGCATTTATTAATTGATCGATCGATTTTTATTAATTAATAAGTTCTTATAAATTAAAATAAATTAATTAGTTTTCTTTTAATAATTTCTTTTTTCAATTAAACACAAAATTTTTTGATTGGTAAGTAGAATCTCTTGCAGTTATATTTTTAATTCTTTAATTTTATTTAATTTTTAACTGATTTTATGATAATTTAATACTAGTTGAACCTTTTTCACTCTTAACCTTCTGTCATATTGTTTAATTTCCGATCTAATTTTTAAAAAATTGGTTAAAGAGAGCTCAAATATTATTTTTAACCCATGCTTTGATATATTAAACATTTTTCAAGCCCAATAGATTAAAGGCAGAGTTAGGCCCAACATAATTTCGATTCCTTACTTAAGAAGTTTGCAAGAAACTTGTTGAGATCCTCAACATCATTTCCTCTGTAATTTAATCCCATGCTCATGGTGGAAAGGACAGCAAACACAGAGAGAGAATCAAAACATGCAACCAGGGGGAGGAGGAGGAGCCGCCATTAATGTCGACCTCACTTTGTTTCCATATAAAACTTCTTCCTCTTTCCTACCCTCTTCTTCTTCTTCTTCTTCTTCTTCTAGCAGCACCAACTTACCAGTTTCTGTCAATAACAACAGTGGAGTACCTATTAGACAATCTTGCTGTACAGCAGCTACAGATTCTTGTTCAAGAACAGGAATCGCACATGGGGATGAGATTATTAGAGGAGGAAGACCTATCTTTGATGCTGTTATTGAACATCCTCCTTCAAGATCCGAAGTGGAAACTGCTTTTGCTGCCCTTGAAGAGTGAGTGTGTTTACTTTCTAAGATTTCATATGCAGAAGATTCACTTCGTTCTGTGATTTCAGGGCATTAGTTCTTTATGCATCAAGAAGAGTTTCTGATATGTTTCGATCTCTGCTAAGAGAGCCATCTGTTCAGGTGCCTCCTCTCTTGTTTTAGCTATCGTCAGGTTTTGCAATGATTGATGATTTGTTAAATCCTGACAGAGACTGGTTGTTTCTCTATCATCTGATAAAGCTGTGTGGAAAGCTATTATAAACAATGAGATGGTACGGAGGCTCACTACAGGTTGGAAATAAAACAAACACTTGCCTCTCTTGTTCCATAACCTGAGATCTATTCTCTACCTGAATAGATTTACTTGACAAGAGAGTTCTGATTCTGATTTCTGTAGGCGAGAATTATAGGATCCAAAGCTGTGATGAAGAAACTGACATGATTGCGAGTATCCTGAAGTGGGTTATGAGCATCGTTAAAGCTAAAGTTGCTGAACTTATCAGGAACTTCCAGGCGCTTATGGAGGATGTCTGTGAATCTCCTCTGAGGCAAAACCGAGGAGAAGAAACCCAGAACGAGATGAACCACAAAGTTAAATCGTCACTGCTCCTTTCAATTGTCATCGTCCTGATGGTAGTAGTTGCAAGATGTCACCATGGTTGAACTCGATGGCCAAGCTGTGATGTGTAAGCAAGTTCATGTTAGAATTCTTCTATGGAAGATTTAGCGATCTCTTTCCAAATTATGTGAACTTATCAACCATGTATCATTTTCAAACTCTCTCTTTTGAGTCCGATTAAACCTAACGTCGAGTTTAGCTAAATTACTTTGACTTCGTGCTCAAGTTGTAGGGAACCTTGAACTCAACTCGATATATTGTTACTCATTCCTATAGATCATACCTAAAAATTGACACAAGTGAAATTCTTCTACTCCACTACAAAGTTGATGTCATGGGAGACAATCCACTCATTGTCTCGATAGGTCATGACATTTTTACCTACTCTCACCTTGACCAAGTTTATTAAGTTTTAAATCTGATTTGAACTTTTTTGTAATTTTTAAACTTTGAATCGTATTTGCACTCGAACTTTATGGTTTAATTTGATCGATCTGTTAAGTCGGCTAACATTTACACTCAAATTTTATAGTTTAATTTGATCATTTTTAGGGATGTTAATGAGTTGGTTCGAGCCTGGGTCGGTCTTGACCCGACCTAGTCTGACTTCGAGTTGTGTGGTTTGGCCCAGCCCATTGTTACTTTTTATTAAAAAAATATAAAATGATGTTTTTGTATCAAATATCATATTCAAAATATATAAAAAACGGAAATTAAAGTTTGATTAATATTGAAATAATTAAATAGGTTTCCACAATTGTTTTCAGTTATCGGGGGAATTTGCAATCTCTAACTTCTAAGTACATACTAATTGTCCAAAGGGTGATAAAACTGGATTATGTAGAAGATGTTAGCTGGAGGGCCGTGGTCGTTTAACAAGTGTGTTTTGTTAATTCATCAATGGAAAGAAGGGGAGAATCCAGCGGAAGTTGCTTTCATCAATTCTGATGTTTGGGTCCAATTTCATGGTATCCCCTTGGGTTTTGCGTCGGAGGCGTTAGCAAAAAACATTGGTAATTTGATGGGAACTTTTCTGGAATATGATACAGAGCGCAGACGCAACCCCTGGAATAATTATATGAGGGTTCGGGTTAGGATTAACGTTGAAGAACCGCTCATGAGGAAGAAGATTATACGGAAACAGGGAGCAACCCCGACGGAAATTACTTTCAGCTATGAACGCCTTCCTGTTATTTGTTACCTGTGTGGCATCATCGGGCATAGCGAATCCAGCTGCCCCAAGTTATTTGATATGTCGGAGGAGGAGCTTTGTCGAGAATGGCCGGAGGAGATCCATGCCGAAGTCAGGGCAAGAACGGTGAGAGGGACGATTCCGTGGAAGCGCGATCCTGGGAGTGGAACTGGGGCGGATCTTGCTGCACGAAATTGGGAGCCCAGATTGTCGCAATCTACGGAGAAGAATCTGCACAGGATCGGCAATCAATTTGATTTCTATCCGAAGAAAATCTCGTTCAAGTATGTTGGAGGATCTAGTTCTAATATGGGTCAGAATGTCTTTGAGGGAGATGAAATTATAACGGAGAGGAGAGCTACCAATAAGAATGGGCCAAATGAAAAAGAAGCCTCAGTGATGGATATGGACGAACCCAAGAAACGTCCCAGACAAGGACCTTCGGGAAATATTACTGTCGACGCTATGAACACTGAAGAAATGTTTGCGTCAATCAACCCACCCTCTTTACCAGCGGCCGGTCTTGCTCAGCAGACCCGCCGAGAGCCATGAGTTATATAGCTTGGAACTGTCGTGGCTTAGGCAACCACCAGACAGTTCGTGCTCTGAAGGACCTAGTTAGGTTCAATAAGCCGTGCATTTTATTTTTAAGTGAAACTTTTGCATTTTCTAATAAGATCTAAGAAATAAAAATTGTGTTGAAGTACGATTTCTGTTTCTGTGTTGACCGGTTTGGTCGTAGTGGCGGGTTGGCCATGTTCTGGACGAATGATATTTCAGCTACTATTACGGGGTATTCTAATAATCATATTGATCTGCTTATTGATGATTCGAGCAATCCAAAATGGCGTCTAACTGGTTTTTATGGTTATCCCGCTTATGCTAGAAAACGAGCTAGCTGGGAGCTCCTTCGTTCTCGGTCCCGCTTACATACCATGCCTTGGGTTTGTTTCGGAGATTTTAATAATCTTCTGTCGGTTAATGATAAACTTGGTGGAGGTGATTATCCTAGCTCTTTGATGGAAGGTCTTCGTCAATGTATCTCGGATTGCAACCTTGTAGAAATTCCTCTTCTTGGATATGGTTACACTTGGGAAAGAGGGAGAGACTCCAACTCACGTGTCTTGGAAAGGTTAGACCATGCCTTTGTGAACAAGGAGTGGATGGATAATTTTCCTTTTCATAGACTCTACAATTTGGTGAATTCCACGTCTGACCATAACCCCATCAAGTTAGTGGCTGCTTGTCGTTTTCCAGTGAAAAAATGCAGACGTTTCAGGTTTGAGAATAAATGGCTTGCTGAGGAGGATTTTTGTGAGACTATTTCGGGAGCTTGGGAGGCAACCGTTGGCATGAGCATTCTGTCTAGAATTAAAGAGTGTGGAGTTAGCTTGACAAAATGGCAGAAACATATTGGCTCTAATTTTTCTACACGTATCAATACTACCAAGAGGAAAATGGAGATAGCTCGAAATAATCAACAACATGAGTCCTACAGGAGTCTAAAAGCAAATCTTAATTGTCTTCTTGCTCAGGAAGATATCTATTGGAAACAAAGGTCAAAGATCTTTTGGATGCAATATGGGGAGGCTAATTCGAAATA
>JAOTBA010000004.1:1253031-1299331 GCA_025629845.1 Erythroxylum squamatum | reverse complement strand
CCGCGAAACTTTGGGGAGTCCACTTAGGCCTTTCCCAAGTGTGGGCATTGGGTTACCGACGCGTTATTGTAGAAGTGGATTTTCTCGAGGTCATCAACATCCTCTCTTCTTCCAAGGTAGTTTTAACTGATGATCTTTTGTTAGTAACAGGTATACGAGGACTTGTGCAGCGCAACTGGGAGGTACATCTCCAGCATGTTTATCGCGAAGGCAACCAGTGTGTAAATCGGATGGCGTCTCTAACAGTGGCGTTCAGTCCCGGCTTGCATATTCTGAAGGCACCCCCGATGACCATTCAGGAGCAACTTCAACGCGACCAGCATAACGTTTTATACCGCAAAGCCCTGCGCTAATTAGGGGCGTTTTGTTTTAGTAGTCCTGTTTATTTTCTCTCTTGTAAAAAAAAAAAAACGACGACATTGTTATATGATCAAATTGTTTGAATTCTTTGTCCTGGACTCACCACATAATTTCTTCGGATAATGGCTGAACCAAATGAGTCGCGGTTGAGGCGCGCGACACGGCTACAGGCCATTGCTGTTATTTGTCAACCCACCACTTCTATATTGACCTTCAACCCAAAAGGCCGTGGTCTATTCTTTGGTAATTGGCATGGATAGGATGACGACAGAGCATAAGCTAAAAGACTTGACGAGCTTTTCTGTTCCTACTTTCATTTTCCGTCCATTTTGAATGACAAAGTTCATTTAACTAGAACCTCAACTCTTTCAACGTCAACAGATCGACTGGTTTATGGTTAGTGGAAGGAGGGAGAGACACTTAGCTTCGTTCTAGTCAATAGAAAATAAAAGAGGAAAAAGTTTTTATTCATCAGTTGTCTCAGTAATTGACCAAGAAGAAAGGAAACAGCAGCCGGCCAGTTTGAAGACTTTACAATTTCTACTCATTTTCCATAACATCAGGCGTCATAATATTCTATTCTTCCCGCTGTCTGTCTTAGGATCCTTGAAGAACTGGATAGACCACCTGTCTGGGTTGTACACAGCACATTTCTTGAGATGGGGATATGTTGGGGTTCTTCTGCTTGTAGTCCTTCACCATCCTCCAATGATTATCTGTCCTCAGGTAAACCATATACTTCACTCCTTCGTACTCACACAGACATTTGGTTTTCTACTATGGCCCCGTTACTATTTGTTAAGTTTTTCATTTCTTCGATGTTGCAAGGATTTTTTATTTATATATCTAACAAGCTCAATGTCCACTCACCACCAAGAAAGGTTGGAGTTTTGAGCTATTTTCCTCTTTTTCTTGCATAGGTAGATCGCTGCGAAACTATGGACTTGTGAGCTGCTGCCCAATTGTTAATCTTCTATATCCATGAATCTATAGATTTCATCTGTTCTTTCTTCTTCCAATTTTCCACTAGATTCCTTCTAACGCCAAATTATATGTACTTACTGCTCAACCGTATGGAAGCCTTGTGAAAAATCTTTGTTGATGTTTTACCTTTGCTTTTGCTTCCGCATTCTGTTACGATTGCTCACTTGGATTGTACTGAATGTTATTCTCTGCTCTTGGTAATCTCTTTTGCGATATTTTGGTTTGACTCTCTTTTTGATTAGTACTTACTGTTATTCTCTGCTCTTGGTAATCTCTTTTGTGATATTTTTGTTTGACTCTCTTTTTGATTTATCACTGATCAGGAGCTATATTCTTGCATTGGTTCCAATATATGTGTGTAGAATTTAACTTTAGTTCTGTCATGGCTGTAGGGACAACTCACACCAGCAGCAATTTAACTTCTTCCAAACCCAGCAATTCAACTTCTTCTGGGACTAGCAAAGTTTCAGTGAACAGCCAATTTTCGGGTGGAAGCAATGCTGAGGTTTATCCAAATGGGCAGATCTTGCCCACACCGAACTTGAAAATATTCTCGTTTGCAGAACTGAAGTCTGCCACCAGGAATTTCAGATCTGATACTGTGCTTGGAGAGGGAGGTTTTGGTAAAGTCTTTAAAGGTTGGCTTGAAGAGAAGCCCCCTGGGAAGACTGGAAGTGGTACTGTAATTGCTGTTAAAAAATTGAATAGCGAGAGTTGGCAAGGCTTTGAAGAGTGGCAGGTGATTCAACCCTGGATAGATGATTTGAGCTATTGAGCAAGATTAGAATATTAGAGACATTTCATTCTGAATCTCAAATATAATTGAATAGAGTTGTGTTCTCGTTTTCTGTTTCTTATTTTGGTGCCAGTGAAGGTCACACAAGATTGCTAGCATATACATATCGATGTAGAAGTTTTCTGATTAATTGTTGGTTTACTGCTGTAGTCGGAGGTTAATTTCCTGGGGAGACTTTATCATCCTAACCTCGTGAGGTTGGTAGGATATTGCTGGGAGGAGAAGGAACTCCTCCTTGTTTATGAATTTATGCAAAAAGGAAGTTTAGAGAACCATCTATTTGGAAGTAAGAGCTCACGCATTACTTCTGTTCTGCTGTTTCCAGATATGGCATGCTTGTTCTCTTCTAACATTATACTGTGTTTTTACATGACAACTTTTCTAATGGGGTTCAGGAGGCTCAGCTGTTCAACCTCTTCCATGGGACATACGTATTAAGATTGCTATAGGAGCAGCAAAGGGACTTGCCTTCTTGCATACATCTGACACGCAAGTCATCTACCGAGATTTTAAAGCCTCAAACATACTGCTCGACGGGGTGAGTTTTTCTGTGAGTTACTTGTGTTTATATTTTATTCGTGTCTGTCCCATGTAGCTTTTTTATTCAGAAGTTTTCCTGATTTTGTATTGTAGTCTTACACAGCCAAAATATCAGATTTTGGGTTGGCCAAATTGGGGCCTTCAGATAGCCAGTCACACGTAACGACACGAGTAATGGGCACCTATGGTTATGCAGCCCCTGAATATGTTGCAACAGGTAAGCCATTGGCACCTATACTTCATGAAGCATTTGATCAGACCAGCTTCAAAATGTTCCTTATCTCATCTTATGGCGTTGTCTTGTGCTGAAACAGGGCACTTGTATGTAAAAAGTGATGTTTACGGATTCGGGGTTGTTCTTGTTGAGATATTGACTGGGTTACGGGCAGTTGATACAAACCGTCCAATTGGAAGACATAATCTGCTGGACTGGATCAAGCCATATTTATCTGACAGGAGAAAGTTGAAGAGCATTATGGACTCTCGATTAGAGGGAAGATACCCTTCCAAGGCAGCATTTAGAATAGCACAGCTCGCTTTAACCTGTCTTGAATCGGAACCCAAGCACCGACCACCAATGAAAGACGTCGTTGAAACATTGGAGATCATAGGAGGAAGTAATGACAGGCAACTAGAGCCCAGAGCTCGTGCAAACCGTCGAACAACTCAGCGACATGCCCAACAAACTCTGCAGTGTCGTTCTCCACTCCATCCAAGGCAGGATGGAAATCGTGTCCATCAACAACCTGCACGTTTTTAAGATAAGCAGTGTCCTCGTCCTTGAGGTTATATTATTTGTCAATATGTTTATGTAAATGGATTCGAATATGTTGTTGTTGTTGAAGTTGTAGTACTATGCAAAAGAGAACTCATTTGTCATTCCACAGGCACATTTGGAAGTTAAATCTTTTCTTTGGTTCGATGCTATTCGATTTGAACAACATCCTTCTAATCTTCAAGGGCCCTCCTCACAAGTGCTTTTAAATCTTCATTTCCAATATCCTTGTACAAACAATGCGATTCTTAACTATATTATCAAACCCAAAGCTTTATAATTGGATTTTGAGAATAAAAGAGTCGTCAGCAAATGGAAAATGGCAAGAGGTGATTTATGGGTACCGTGAAGTGAAAAGGGCGGGAGCTGAAGCAGCGGATTACTCTTTGTTGTTACCCCTGGTTATCAAAGCCTATTCAAACTTGTCTTGTGGGCATGGAAAATCCTTCCATGCTTGCTTGGTCAAACAGGGATACGAATCACATACCTCCATTGGAAATTCAATCCTGGACTTCTACAGTAAAAATGGGGACCTGAATGCAACTGTGACTGCTTTTCGTTGCATGACGAACGCGGATTCTATTTCTTGGAATATTGTGATTCATGGGCACCTCACTCGTGGTTCCTTTGAGGAAGGGTTGGATTGGTTTACTTGTGCTAGGATTTCTGGGTTCGACCCCAACATTTCTATTTTGGTCCTCGTAATTCAAGCATGTCATTTTCTACAATTAAAGCAACAACTGTCCAAACTGCACGCTTACCTGATTCATAGTGGCTTCTACGCCATTTCTTCAGTTCAAAATTCGTTGCTGGGAGCATATGTAGATGCCGGAATGCAGTTTGCTAGACAACTGTTTGAAGAAATGCGAGTGAAAGATGTTATTGCTTGGAGCGTTTTAATAAACGGTTATGTGCAGAGGGAAGAAAGTCAGGTTGGATTGCGGGTGTTCAGAGAGATGGTGATGTTACCAAGGATCAAGCCAGATGGAGTGACAATTGTTAGTGTCCTGAAAGGCTGTGCTAATTTAGCGTATATCAGCATGGGGAGGTTGGTGCATGGGTTGGTGATTTGTAGAGGTTTAGTTGGTGATTTATTTGTTCAAAACTCTTTGATTGACATGTATTCCCGTTGCAACGATGCCGATTCTGCATTTAAGGTCTTTTGTGAGATTTCTCAGAGGAATAATGTCTCGTGGAATTCAATGTTATCTGGTTTTGTCCTTAACCAAAACTATATGGAAGCCCTGTCGTTGATTTCTTCAATGCAGAAGGACGGACCTAGAGCTGATGAGGCTACTCTGGTTAGTGTACTAAAGATATGCAAGTATTTTGAGTTGCCATCTCAGTGCAAATCGGTGCACTGTACGATACTCCGCCGAGGGTTTGATTCAAATGTAATGCTACTCAATTCTATAATTGATGCATATGCCAAATCTGATCTTGTTGAACTTGCATGGGAAGTCTTTGCTAGAACGAGGAGAAAAGATGTGCCCTTATGGAGCACAATGATTGCTGGGTTTGGCCGTTGTGGGAGGCCCGATGAAGCTATTGCTGTGTTCCGGGAGATGAGCAATGCGAGAGAGATGCCGAATTCAATAACCATTGTCAATCTTCTTGAAGCTTGTTCGATTTCAGCTGACCTGAAGAGGTCACAGTGGGCGCATGGAGTGGCTATCCGCAGGGGCATGGGTGTAGAAGTGGGAGTTGGGACTGCCATTGTTGACATGTACGCAAAATGCGGGAACATAAAGGCCTCGAGGAAGTGGTTCGACCAAATTCCGCATAAAAATGTTGTTACATGGAGTGCCATGGTAGCTGCCTATGGCATGAATGGTCTTCCCCATGAAGCCTTGGCCTTGGTAGCTGAAATGAAGTTGCAGGGGGTCAAGCCGAATGCTGTTACTGCGCTCTCAGTGCTTTGCGCATGCAGTCACGGAGGATTAGTTGAAGAAGGGCTCTCCTTTTTCAGATCAATGGTTGAAGAGGACGGGATTGAGCCTGGAGTTGAACACTACTCGTGTGTGGTGGACTTGTTAGGTCGGGCTGGAGAGCTTAATAATGCAATGGAAGTGATTAAGATGATGGGTGGAAATGACGAGGAGAGTGCAAGTGCTTGGAGTTCCGTTTTGAGTGCTTGTAGAAGCCAGGGGGACTGCAACCTTGGTGAAGGAGCCATGTCTCGAGTAACGGAGCTGGAGCCTCTGAGTTATGCCAACTATATGGTAGCGTCAGGCATGTATGGTGGAGAAGGGAAATGGGTAGATGCAGGGAGGATGAGAATGGTGGCAAAGGAGAGAGGTGTGAAGGTAGTTGGCGGTTACAGCTTGGTGCACATTTGCGACAAGGCGCATTTCTCATCCCAGAGCGCGTAGGATAAGCTGTACCTGTTTTATAAGAGCCAATATACTTTTATCATTATGTCCCTGCTTTATTTATGAATTTAAGATATTTATTTATAGCATGAATTTAAGATATTTATTTATGTAACTCTGCTTAAATTCTGCATAAATAGATAGTTAAGATTCATAGGACAGGATAAGAATATAATAAAATAGCCAAAAGTTCCCATCCCATATTAAATAATTGGATGAAGACTGAAAGAGTGAAGGTGTGGGCGGGGTAATATAAGAAGCTACCATGATCATGTTGGACTTTGGGCCTCCTCTTAGTTTTCTCGTAATAAATCTTCATCTATAAAGTTGGATTTTATGCAAAGTTTTAAATATCACACATTTTGAAAATTATCAAATAATCAATAAACTTAAAAACTAAAAATGCTTAATCTTAATGTCAAAAAAAAAAAGGCTTAATCTTTGGAAGGAAAGAAGAAAGGGTGGGTAGTTGATATTAATAGAGAAAGTGACAAAACGGTGGTTGGTGGTTGGTAATTAAAAACAAAAGCAACGATGAAAAAGAGCAGGAGAAAGTAAGCGAGGGTGGGCGAGGAGACGTGTCTGTTTCCGGTGAGAAAGAGCCCAAAACGCTGAGTTTTGTCTTTTACTGAGTAAAGATGCGTATTTGTTTTGTCACTTTGTCTGATTCTGACCACGTCCCTTGTTGTGCGCCTCTGGCTGGAAGATGTCAAGTCAGTTCGGTTCCTCTCTACCTCTAACTAAGCCTACCATACCAATCTACTTTACTTTCTGTACTAAATCACCAACTCTCACTTTCTTCTGCTGCTTCTTCTTCTTTAATTGAGAAACATAATCATATAGACAGATAGATGCAAAGATCACTGAAGCAAAACCCCATGGCTATGCCTTCTTCCCTCAATCGCCTCTCTCTGTTACAAGTAATCGTTTCGCTTTTGTCTACTTTCTTCTATTCTGTCTCTACTTCAATTATCCTATTTTCTGCTGAATTTGGTAAAATCAACTTTTCTTTTTCTTATTTATCCCCAACCAACCCTGGTTAAATCTTTTTTCTGCAGACCATCTTCTTCTTCGCATTCTTACTATGTGTAAACCCGATAGCCTCTTCCTTTCCTTTGATTTCTGACGTCTCAACCGGGTAAAGAAACCCCCTTTTCATTTCAACTCCTCTAATTTGTTATTGTCATTCAAAACATAATCATTACTTTGTTATGGTCTTTTGGGTCAGGGAAACGGATTCTAATGAATATTGTGCAATGTACGACATCTGTGGAGAGCGCAGTGATGGCAAGGTTCTTAATTGCCCTTATCCTACTCCTTCTGTTAAGGTGTACTACTCACTCCTATTCACTTCAGTGACTGTTTCAACATTCTTGTACCAACCTTCATCCACTAATTTCATTATACCATGGTGCACTCTGTAGCCGGATCAACTTTTCTCTGCCAAGGTTCAAAGCCTGTGCCCCACAATAACTGGAAACCTTTGTTGCACAGAGGCTCAGTTTGACACATTGCGAGCACAGGTCCAACAAGTGAGTCTCTCTCTCTCTCTCTGTATATATATGTATCTGTGCGTGTGTGACTTGTATGCACACGTGAGTATAACCTATACAACCTCTATTGTAGGCAATCCCTTTTCTTGTTGGTTGCCCAGCTTGCCTGAGGAATTTCCTTAACCTTTTCTGTGAATTATCTTGTTCTCCAAATCAAAGCCTCTTCATCAATGTGACTTCCACTTCTGAGGTCAGGCCTTCTCAGCATATTTTATTTAACTGCCTGAATTGTATGTTTATTATCTACATACATTTTGACATTACATCTCTATGGTGGCTTTTCCAACAGATTTATTAATAAATCTGTCTTTTTCTTTAATCCTTTTGTTTGAGTAATATTTTCTGTCCCAAGCTTTTCATTTAAAACTGATATTGAAGGTAAATGGCTGCCTTTGAAATTGATAAAAACGTGTTATTTTTATCACTTTTGTAGGTTAGTGGCAACTTGACTGTAGATGGTATTGACTATTATGTCTCTGACGGTTTTGGAGAAGGACTGTACAATTCTTGCAAAGATGTGAAATTTGGGACAATGAATACAAGGGCCATTGCATTTGTTGGTGCTGGTGCTAGAAATTTTGAAGGTGATGTACTACTTGAGGGTATTTCTATAAATTTTCTGAAGTTCTGCTGGTCTCTACATTTGTGATCAAAAGTTTCTTGCTTGCAGTTATGATGTTCTTTTAGTCTAACCGATTGCCCCAGTTCCACATTTTTCTCCCTTTTGGTACATCAAAACCTCTCTTAATAAATTATTGAGGCACATAAAAATTAATATAGAGACCAGTATGACATACTTATTACCTTTTTTAGTAGGAATAGATGGTCAAGCTAGGCTATTGTAGTTATGGTAGCACAGTCTTTGGAGTCCTTAAGTTTTAGGGCTTAGGGTCTCTGGTGGATCATAGTAGAATGGGAATTTATAAATAAGAGATATGTTTTATAAATAGCAGTGCTATTGTAGAATTGATATGTTGGCCTTAGCTACCTCCACAAGAGTCTTGTCTTGTTTCCAACCCGATAACTTAGAACTTCTCTTCTGATTATAATTAACTGATGGAATTTGCAGACATAGGATGAATTCACTATAGAATTGGACAACTGGATTGAACAATTTTTTTAAACGATACTATGTGTCCAAGGGTTAGCCATTTAGGATATATTGAAAGTAACATCACATGATTCTGCAATCCTAGACTGTCTTGCTGGAGGGAGTGCAGACTTGAAAGATCTTAACATTGTGCTTACTGTGCTTATGAACCTAACTGATAAGAAGCAGGATTCCTTCTACTTCAATTAATTTAACCATGTTTAATGTAAAATATTTTGTGTTCTCATCTACATTTAAGTTCTTCATTCTAGATTCTGAAGTTTTTGTTTTCTGGCGTTCTAGAGTGGTTTGCATTTATCGGTCAGAAAGCACCACCAGGCTATCCCGGTTCACCTTATTCTATTGATTTTAAGTCGAGCATTCCCGAACAGTCTGAAATGAAGCTTATGAATGTCAGCACGTATTCCTGTGGAGATACTTTACTGGGATGCTCCTGTGGTGATTGCCCTTTATCTCCAGTATGCTTCAATTCAGATCCGCCCTCTCCACACAAAGAAGATTCATGTTCTATTAGAATTTGGTTTCTTAAGGTTGGCAAGTGTTGCAACTTCTGCCATTTTTCATTTTTTCACTGTTCATTTGGTGGTTCTTTTCGGCTTGAGTTGGTACATGTCAAAAAGTTAGTAATAGACCTGAACCAAAAGTTATTAGTTGCTACACTGAACTGGGAGCTGTTGATAATAATTTCAGGTCAAATGCATTGATTTTTCATTGGCAATTGCATATGTTATATTGGTTTCTGGATTTATTGGGTGGGCTTTATTTCATCGGACAAAAGAAAGAAATGTAGCTGGTATGGAACCTCTGTTGAAGCCTGTAGTTGAAACTGAAATTGATGCTGATCACATTCAAAAGGAAAGAGAGGTATATAAACATCAAAACTTTCCCTTTTGATATTCTTACGTCGTTCTTCACGATTAAACAATGTTTACAATTCCAACGTCAATTTGGAGGGATGGAGCACGCGCCAAAGAATGTTTTCCATATACAAGGCTTTATTAACAATACTTTACCTCTTAACCTCCACTAGTCTGTGTATGTTCTTTTACTTGTGCCAGTTTGTTAGAAATGGATATTACCTTATGCAATTACCTGTCTGGCAATGAAATTTTGGTACAGTGGTACATCATGCTTGTGGATTGGTTAAACTGTTTTTTGAAGTTACTTATCAAGTTCACATGGTATTTATTTGACATACCATTTTTTGATTATGAGTTCTAATTAATGGGCTGGCTTTGTTGTAGCATTATCTAGTCACTAGCATCCTTTTGTGTTAGTTTACTGATGTGTTCTGTAAGTTACTTCTTGTTGCTTTTGAATTGATTTTTACCATATCCAAGTTTATTTAACTTTTCTAGGCTAATTCTGGCAGTAGATGTGGCTATTTGTTGGTGGCCTATTTTATTGATCAACGTATGGACATTTTTAAACTTTTCAAATGTGAGAGCATGGAGAAAGTATGCTCGTCAAATTGATGCTAGCTGTTCTAATATGCAAGGGCTCTGACTAATAATACAAACTTTAATGTTGTCTAGATTTTTCTTCTACCATTTTTGTTCTTGTTTCCCCTATCTTATGCTTTCTAGCTGATTACCTTGCATTTGTGCTAAGTGGTTGGGATTGAAGCCCTAATTGATAAGCGGGATTTGTTGTAAAAATAGGTTCATGAGATCATTCCTAGTCTGAGAAACCGGTTCCATCTTTCTGGTGTTCGAGGACATATCTCAAACTTTTACAGGTGAAATACTGTTTTAATGCTTTTATGTACAGAAGTAGTATTCTGATGTTTTTTTTTTAATATTCAGGCAATATGGAAGATGGGTTGCTAGAAATCCCACTATTGTCCTATGTTTGTCATTGGCAGTTGTTGCTGTGCTTTGTGTTGGTCTGATTCGATTTGAGGTGGAGACCCGGCCTGAGAAGGTATTGTATCCAGTCATTTAAAATTCCCTTGTCTCACTTTACTGTTTAATTCTGAATGGTTTGGGCAACAAATAAGAGATGAATAAACATGAAGTTCACCCACTCATTCTTCTCTAATTTGAATCTTACATATTTTTTGATTCTTTGATGCCTTTTTTTCCCCCCTTATAAGATACAACTCGAGGTCAAATATGAACTTAATAGCATATCTTGCTTAGTTTTTGCTTTCAAATTATTCTAACATTAAAACCATTGTTTCTAGCTGACATTTCTTGTTTTTGTCAAGCAGACTAAAACTGCAACTGAGTTTTAGAGTTCCCTTTCAATCATATGTATAGTTCATCACCTTCTTGACACTTCAGGTCATGAATAAAATTTATAATATTTTTATAATTCTTGTCAAATTATGTAGTTAGTCTTATCTGGAAAGATTGTATAGGTATAGAAAATTGTATAATTCCCTGATTTCTAGGAATTAGAGTTAGATACAGATTTTGAGGAGTTTCCTATTTTTAGGAAGTTTGTTACTATTTTTTAGCTAGACAATTGTGTATATTAACTAAGGGCTATAACCTAATTCATATATGAGAAAGAAATTCATTCTTCTCTTATGATATTTGACAATTCTTACAAACCAAGCCAATGAAGTCCAGATGTTATACACTTTTTGCATGGTTTTACTATTAAAATTGTGCTCTTTGGGTGCTTCTTGTTTGAGCTCCTACCACAAAATTTTAATGTGAAATCTGGGCTGCATAGCCGCTGTGCCTTAATGTATTGGGGCTTGTTTAAGTAGTGTTTCACATGATCGAGAACTGCTGCCTTTGTTGTCTGAATAAATTTTTCTTTATGTTCTTGCTTTTGATTGGTTTAGCAATTTTTTCGTTATGTCTAATGTTGGTCAAGGCTTTTACAGCTATGGGTAGGTCATGGGAGTAAGGCAGCTGAAGAGAAGCAATTTTTTGACAGCCACCTTGCCCCCTTTTACAGAATTGAACAGGTTTCGTTATTGCTCATTTATCTTGTGTCTATGTTTCTTGCAATTTAATTGGTTATGGTTTTTGCAAAAGATGAAATACAAGAACATCAGGTATCCCATTTTTTGATTGGGTTGCACAATGACAATTTATTTTTTTGATTGTGAGACTGATTTCTGATCACAAAAGAAACACTATTCCATTAGAGTTGTTCATATATAGTAGGTTCATGGTAACATAATTATTTCATAATCTTTTTATTTTTCAACCTGTTGGTGCATAAAGTAGATAGCGTTATTCGTCTTTTGACATGTTATGTTACTTGGAGTGTTTACTCCATTCGATAGGAAACTCTTGACATACCAATTATATCCACCCATGTGTCAGCTTATACTAGCAACCTCACCCGATGCCAAGAGTGGGAAGATGCCTAGCATTGTTTCAGATGACAACATCTTGTTGCTCTTTGAAATACAAAAGAAGGTACTCGTTTGATTTAGTTATACTTATATGTTATTTCTTCTATATGAAAATATTATATTATTTTTATTTTCCATTCATTGTTTATTTTTGTGCATGTAATTACTATGGGGTCTATTTAAATTCTTACTTTTAAGAAGAAGGTAGCGAGCCATCTATCTTTGCTTGGACAGGTTGATGGCATTCGTGCAAATTATTCTGGCTCAATGGTGGTATCTTTAACTGACATTTGCTTGAAGCCTTTGGGTGAGGATTGTGCCACCCAAAGTGTTCTACAGGTTTCTCTAGATTTCTTAAAGTAATATATGCAAGCAGATGATCGTTATTTATTCCTCACAATTTTTTTGGGTTCAAATTTCTTTCTAGTATTTCAAAATGGATCCAGATAATTATGATTCATATGGAGGAGTCCAGCATGCTGAGTATTGTTTCCAGGCAAGTACATTAACCTCCTAGGTTTTTCATTTAGGGAGCTGCTTGTGAGAAAACTTGTAGAAGATGTCTTATAATGTATGAGCTCCTTGCATTTTCTTTTCGAAGAATTTTTCTCAAAAATGTTTGACAACTTGTAGTGTACATCTTGATGAGAAAACTTTTGCTACTTCAGATTATTATTTTAGTGTCTGCATACTAGACTACAGGATGCAATTTTTAGATAACATTGATATCCAAAAAAGAAATTTTAGATAACATTTTTCGCTTTTGAAGTGATATCTCCTTTTTCATCTACCTAAGAATTGAGCACTGTTGGGAAATATCCAGTTGGATATCTCCTAGATATTGTTGACTCTTAAAAGTTAGTAAATCAGATCAGTTAGGAATATCATTGGTAATTTGTGGGTCAGTAGGTATAAATTGATCATTATTAGGCATACTAAGGCGTAAAGAAGCATATGGGTTACCTGAATTGTTCCTAGGTTCATTCTCCGAGGGTTTTGAGAGGCCATGCAAGTTGAGGTAGTTTGTTCTCTACTTCTCAATTGAGTCTTCCTCTTAGTATAAACACGAAGCTCAGTATTCCGTTCCTTAGGAACGGGTAGTAGTATTTCTCCCCCTGTGGTTGAACCTGGATTTCATGGCATGGACGGATTAGGAGTAGTATCTTTGGCTTCATTATCAGGAATTATATTATGATCAGTAATGACAGTAGGTAGCAGGTTGGGAGTAATAGTAGCATCCCAAAATTTTTTTGCTTCATTAGAGTTCTCCCCTTGAAGGAATTTTTTTTTGATGTTCTAGAAATGTGACATCCATGGAGACAACAATTTTTTTGTTAAAGGGTTGTAGCACTTATAACCTCGTTGACTAGGAGCATACCCAATAAAGACAGATTTTTCAGCTTTTAGATCTAGTTTTGAGTTTCCCCTAATCAGGCTATGAACGTACACTGTACACCGAAAGACATGAAGAGGAAGAGTAGAGTAAAGCCGATTTTCAAGAAAGCATTGTTTAAACACGTCTAAGGGTGTACTATAATGCAAAACCCGGCTGGGCATTCGATATGATGCAGTCAAAACAGCCTTGGGTATTTTGGCACATTCATTGTAAACTTAATGGATCGAGAGACTTCAAGTAAATGTTTATTTTTCCTATCGACAATACCATTTTGTTGAGGAGTGTTAACACACGTAGATTGGTGAACAATGCCTTTAAACTTGAGAAATTTTCCAAGGACTTCATTAAAATACTCGGTACCATTGTCAGAGTGAAGTATGCTAATGTGTGTGTGAAATTGAGTTTCAATCATGGTATAAAAACTTCGAAAGATTTGAGTAATTTTAGTTTTTTCACACATCAAATAGACCCAACATAATCGAGTATGATCATCGATAAAAGTTACAATCCTTTTTTTTCGGAAAGAGTTTTAACACAGAATGGACCCCAAACATCACTATGAATTAAGTAAAATGGTTTGGAGGGTTGATATGGTTTTGTAGGGTAAATAGTCTTATGACTTTTGGATAAAATGCAATGCTCACAATGAAGTTTTGAACAATCCACAGATTTAAACAAATGAGGTAATAGTCTTTTGAGATAAGAAAAATTAGGATGTCGTAATCTATTATGCCAAAGCAAAATTTGTTCTTTAGCAGGGGTAGAACAAACACTACTTAAGCCATGAGCTTCTTTATTCTTCAAGTTGTCATCAACGAAGTAGTAGAGACCATCAACTTAGCACTGCCAATCATCTTCCTATAAGTTAGTTCCTAGAAGACACATATGAGTCAAAAAACGTAATGGTACAATTAGAGTCACGGGCTAGTTTGCTCACAGATAGCAGATTACAAGCTAGTTTTGGAACATGAAGGACAAATTTAAGGCAGATATTAGAGGATAGAGTTATTGAACCTTTACCAACTACAACAGAAAATGATCCATCTGCTATATGGATTTTTTCATAGCCAGAACAAGGGCCATAAGGATGAAATAAATTAGAAGAACAGGTCATATGGTCAGATGCTCCTGAATCAGTGATCCAAGGAGCGAAATTGTATGGAAAGGAACATGATAAGGCATTAAAATCACTACCAGTTTGTGCAACAGAAGCATTAGGGGAACTTGAGGATTCAGATTTGGGTTTCAGTAGCTTTAAGATCTAATTAATCTCCTCTTGAGAGAATTGTCCAGCATCTACCTCATGGGCTGATTTAGTTTTACTTGATTTATAGTGAGCTGAAGTTCTATTAAATTTTCTTTCATACGATCCCTTCCAATTTGTAGGCATTCCATGGAGTTTCCAGCATGTTTCACGGGTATGACAAGCTTTATTGCAATAGTCACACCAAACCTGTGACTTTTCCTCAGTCTTCTTAGTATGGCCAGTAGCATTCCCTGCAACTGAGGTTGTGTTTTCAATAGTAGGTGTAGGATTTCGTTTGCCAAGCATCACAAACCGTCTAGTCTCTTCACGTCGAACTTCTGCAATGACTTCCCCAATGGATGGAAGTGGTTTTCTTCCAATAATCCTGCCTCTGACCTCATCAAACCTAACATTAAGTCTAATTAAGAACTTAAAAATTCGGTTATCCTTTACTATTTTTTGAAAATAGTTACAGTCATCAGGGGTTTTCTATTCATAGTCATTAAACAAATCTAAATCTTGCCACAAACATTTCAGGGAATTAAAGTACTTAGTAACATTGTCCTCACCTTGGTGGATCTTACCCAATTTGATAGTTAGTTCATACACTTGGGACTGGTTTCCCAACTCAGAATACATTTGATTCACGTTGTCCCACAGCTCCTTAGTTGTGTGGTAACACATATAGTTGGAGCTAATATCCTCCTCCATAGAATTTACCAGCCATGTCATAACCATAGAATTTTCAACATCCCATATTCCGTGTGTAGGATCATCAGTCGTAGGTTCCTTCTTGTCACTAGTTAAATATCCAATCTTGCCTCTACCACGGATGTACATTCTAACCGATTGGGACCAACGAAGAAAATTCTCTCCATTCAGTCGTATATTAGTGATCAGAATGGAATGAGAATCTGGGGTAGGATTAAGGAGGTGTTTGAATAGATGGGTTAGAGGATTCAACAATGTTGGACATGGTTGACATAGATGGGTAGGAATAGAGACAGTAGGTAGCGGCTAGGGTTTAGGACTGTTCAGGTTGTCTCTGATACCATGCAGAAATTCTGAACAGATGTATATTATTCCCAATATCTTACTAGGTCAATACATATGTACAAGATATATAGAAATAAAGAGGGCTATTCTAGGAAAGTAATATCTGTACATAATATCCTAACTGATCTGATTTGCTAACTTTTAGGAGTCAATAATATCTAGGAGATATCCAGCTGGATATTCCCAACAAGTACGTATTTTTCCTGAGTTTTAAAAGGTTTTCTATCCAAAATAGATGAAACTATGGAACCATTATGAATCTAAATCAGATATATGGTAAGAAGTCCTAGTGTAGAATTTGACTTTGGTGATTTATGCTAGTGAGTACTACATCCGATACATTTCTTGTGCTGACAGACCTGCAACACCATCACCTTAGTTTTGATACTCAAGAAATGCTTTAAAAGACTCAAATGATTTGAACTTTGAGTGATCAATCCCATTCCACCATTCCCTACATAGAAGACTTCTGTGGTTCAGACTTTCTCTTTGAAGAATTTGGATAAACTAAACTAAAGCTTCTCCTTTACTTTATGGCTTCGCCTGAATGCTGTGAAGTTGAGATACTAACATGCGAAAATGGGACAACTGTTGCTTTATAGGTCTTGATGCTATTGGGGTCAAGGATCAATTTAAGACTTTAAAATATATCTTGAAAGCCTTCATGCTTCGAAGGACAAAGTCAAAACTAATAGAGTATGGAAACCTGATATTGCCACCACTTACTGAGATTACTGTGTAAGTTATTTTATGGTTTATAGATCAGGCTAATTATCTTGTAGACTAAATTAATATTTCTTGGCTTCAAGATGAAACTTTCTGTCTGCCTTCTTTTTGATAGGATGGCTCCTATGGTCAACCTGCAAAAGAAAGTGTATTTGTCTATACTGAGGAAAGAACTTCCAAGACTTCTTGCCTTGTCTTCTCCTGGTTCTAATCATCAATCTCTACAGAACATTGTATGCTAACTTCCTAAAATTTGACCCGGGGGGAGTTCATTGCTAGTCCTTGCATTCTTTCTGGTTTAACTATCTTTGAGTTTGCTGCTATTTTTGCCTCTTGTTCTAGGTAATACAGCTACGAAAAGCATGTAGCCACCCTTACCTCTTTCCTGGCATCGAGCCTGAGCCATATGAAGAGGGGGAGCACCTAGTACAGGTAGTCTTGTCATCTGAGTTTATGTTATTTGTGAATTCTTCTGTAGTTCGCGACTAATTTTTTTGTTGCCAGAAGATAGATGTAGGAGAATTATTACAAATTTGCTTACTAATTTTGGTCTTGCACTACCCTTAGAGCAAAAGAAGAGAAAATAAAAGATCAGCAACCTCTATTTCTGTGTCTTGGGTTCTGGTTCCATCTATCTTCACTTTGAACTTCAAACCAATCACTCTTATCTTTGGTCTTGCACTACCCTTAGAGCGAAAGAAGAGAAAATGAAAGATCAGCAACCTCTATTTCTGTGTCTTGGGTTCTGCTTCCATCTATCTTCACTTTGAACTTCAAACCAATTACTCGTTATCTGTTATCCATGTCAGGCTAGTGGTAAATTATTAATTCTAGACAAGCTACTTCAGAAACTACATGATTCTGGACATCGTGTTCTCCTCTTTGCTCAGATGACTCACACACTTGACATTTTGCAGGTATTATCTTTTGATTTCCCATTGAGGTCATTTAAATATGCGGGATTACATGGAATTCTAAGTAACCTTTATCTTATTTGAATACAGGATTTTATGGAATTGCGTAACTATTCCTACGAGCGACTTGATGGTTCAGTTCGGGCTGAGGAGCGGTTTGCTGCAATTAGGAGTTTTAGTGCACAATTAGGGACCTCAAATCTGCAGGAAAATGCTTTTGTCTTTCTGATATCTACAAGAGCTGGAGGAGTTGGCTTGAATCTTGTTGCTGCGGACACTGTGAGTTTTATTCAAAGATTTTCCAAGCATAGCTTTGGTTTTATGTAAAATTCTGCTCTTCCATTAGTTTTTCTTGAAGCCATTCTTGCTACAATTTCACAAAACATATTGATTCAAGTTTCATCCTTATGACGTCTAAGATTCGGGATACTGGTGTTCTATGCTTAATATCGCACATTTCCTCTTCAGCGTACATGTTGCTTTATGTCCAATTCAAATGCCTTCAATTTTTTTTATTTGCTTATGTTAGTTTAACATAATTGGATACTATGGTGTACACTTAAACTGTTTTCAGTTTTGTTATTTTAAGATGATAACATGCTAGCGATTTGAGATCACCCCAAAAAGCTGCTTTGAACTATTGCATTTATTGGCCTATCATTTCTGATATAGACATTTGCCAGGTTATATTTTATGAGCAAGATTGGAATCCCCAGGTTGATAAGCAGGCTTTGCAACGTGCACACCGGATTGGTCAAATGAATCACGTGTTATCTATAAACTTAGTCACAATGCGTACAGTAGAGGAGGTTAAAATTTACAATTTTTCATGCCAGTATATATATAAAGTGCTGGGATATTTATGTTTTACCACTAGAAGTTGTGGTGTGTGGTGTAGGTAATTATGAGGAGGGCTGAGAGGAAGTCGCAGCTCAGCCAAAATGTCATAGGAGATGATTATGTCGAGCAGGAGGCTAAGGAAACAGGAGTTGCAGTGGGTGACTTACGATCTATCATATTCGGGCTGCGTTTGTTTGATCCTGCAGAAATCAACACTGACAAAGCAGATGAATTGAAGGTGTCTGAATTGAATGATATGGTGGAGAAAGTAATTGCAATTCGTTGTGGCCAGGGGATGGCTATGGACGAAAGAAAGCTTGAGCTCAATCCAATGGATGATAGGAATGGATCGGATATTGGAATTTATACTGCACCTTCTGATGATCCTGACATGGATGAAGCATCCTACCTTTCCTGGATTGAAAATTTTAAAGCAGCATCAGAATCAGCTAGCAACTCTGTGTTGGATTTGGGGAATAGAAGGAAGTTGACCGAAGACAAACATCTTAAGCAAGAGGCTGCAAGGAAGAAAGCAGAGGAGAAAAAGTTATCTAGGTGGGAAGCCCTAGGATACCGTTCACTGTCTGTCAAAGAGCCTACTGGACCTTTAGATGCTGATGTTTTGTCAGATTCAGGCTCTGTCCATTTCATGGTTGGAGACTGTACACATCCAGAAAAAGTCTGTCCTTCAGAGCCCTCTATTATATTCAGGTGATTCATATGCTTTGAATGCAAAACAAGTTCAATTCTTGTTCTTTTTGCTGTAGTAATCTGGTAGCATGTGCAGACTGGTTTCTTCCTTTTTGTTCTACCTGCTGTTATGAATCTACTTTCCCTTTTGCATGTGTAAAATACTCCTATATGAACCATTAACCAATTAGTTTTGTCTACCATGTGAATCACATGCGAGGGTCTGAAGTACAAATCAATCAGTTTTGAATAGCTATTTGAAATTATCTAATCTTGCCATTGGACTTAGACTTGTAGCTTTATATGTTACCCTGGCAGTTGTGTTGATAACTCTGGAAATTGGGGCCGTGGAGGAATGTTTGATGCCTTGGCCAAGCTGTCTTCCACTGTTCCTGATGCATATGAGCGAGCTTCTGAAGTTGGGGACCTTCATCTTGGTGATCTTCATCTTATACAAATTAGTGGTAAGCTGTGGCCGTTAGCTTTCCTGCAACTTATGACTCCAACGAAATTGTAATGCATGTAATCCTAATAAGCACCTACTTAATTATTTTTGGCAATTTGGTAGGCCATACCTTTGTTCAGTGTTTCCAGGAATATGAAGAGTAGGGAATTATCCTCTATAGTGACATATGTTTAGATAGTATTCTGCCAAGAATTGTATGTACTGTAATTTCCATGTTATCTACCTCTTGCTACCAGATGGTTTTATTATTTGTTTCTTTGTGGTCATTCTGGGCCTCTGCAATACAGAGGAAAATGGACAGGGAATGCAAGGTAATTGTCCTCGGTGGGTAGCTTTGGGTGTGGTACAGTCGTATAATCCTAGGCGCAAAGTTCCTCGTAGTGATATCTCAATTCCTGATCTGGAGCAATGCCTCTCCAAGGTGTCGTCCGTAGCAGCTCAAAATACTGGTACAAGTTGCAGCATACTTTTTTTTCCCCCTTTTCTGGTTCAGCACAGTGTAAAGCTATTATAGCATAATGATGGCAACTAGAATTGCACTTGTTTCGTGTTGTTGCTTGTTCTTATTCCTCCAATTGAATTTTCATCAGTCATCAGCACCTTGAGTTGGATATGCTAAATGATTCATATTCTTAGACAATCATATTTAGAATCATCAGAGCTACTGAATTAATGACAAAGAAATAGAATGAACCAGTAAATAGTATGGTGATTTAGGTGAAATTGTCATGTTTTTTCCTGCTATGGGTTGGAGTCTTGCTTTTGTGAGAAATATATCCTGTGCACGGCAAACTTCCATCAGTCAGTATATTTGAACTTTGAAATTTACATTCCTGTCTCCTACTTGTTTCTTCTACATGTTCATTCATGTCACTTCTTCATTTTCTGGTTTGCTATAAAAGCTTCAATCCACGTGCCTCGTATTGGGTATCAAGACGGATCAGATCGTGCACAGTGGTATACCGTAGAGCGACTTCTGCGAAAATATGCTGCTGCTTATGGGATAGAGATCTATGTGTGCGTCCTCCGTCTCCTTTGAAAATTCAAATTGTTTTTTGGGGATCGTTTGCTATTTACATGTTTTTAATCCCCCTCTTTTCATTGCAGGTATTACTACCGACGCTCATCTCAAGGCTAGAGGCTGAGTTGTATCTAGTGAAAATAGAAACAAGCTAACTTTCCAGGATCTCAGCACATCTGTTGTGGAACTTCTAACTCTGTATGTTCAGTTAAGAATTTACTCTACGAGAAATGGTCAGGGCATGCTTTTGTAGCGAAAAATAGGCTTGATAAAATGTAATTTGTTCACTATTTTCACTGACAATAGTGAAACGGAGAGATGTTTGTCTTTGTTTGTAGGAATCCAAGATCCACCATGCAACCAAGAAACTTGGTGATGTTGATGGGACTGAAGAAAAGCTGAAAACTGATGTTAAAACTATAACACTATTACAGTTCTGAATCTTTTCCAATTCGTCTTAACACAAGACTCTCATAACCGAAAGAGAAAGGTAAGTTTGAAGTTGGTCAAGAACGTATGTATCTACCTGGAGGACAGGGAAAGACGATGAGATCAGAAATGTAAGATAAACATTGTCATCATCCATAATGAAGGCCTTGATGCCTCTTAACTACCAGATTCTAAATAACCACCAAACCCATCTTAAACTAGGCGTTTTTAATTTACTCGTGCTAGTCTTCATGAGCACCAACCTTTCACCAAGTACACTAATGTTATTCCTCTCTACTCACCGAAGTGTTTTCTTACTAAAGTTGTCTGAAGATGTCGAGAACTAACAACGACAGTGCTCCAAATCACTATCCTCTCGTGAATGAACGCACTCCCTGTACAGGGAAGGCGACGATTCTTGCACTGGGCAAGGCTTTTCCTAAACAACTCATACCCCAGGAACGCCTTGTAGAGGGGTACTTTCAGGACACCAAATGTGAATATGCAGCTATGAAGGAGAAACTGGAATGACTATGTAAGCCAGAAATACTTCTATTATCACGTACTTGGATTGTTTTGAAGCCAGGCATGAGATCCGATCCTGAAACAGGTTTAAGACAAGTTTTTTTAATTCTATATTTTTGCTAGGTTAAACCACTACTGTGCAGACACGGTCCAGAGTCATGTTCAAGGAGATCCTGAAAAAGTACCCGGAACTCGTGACCGAGGGCTCTCAGTCTCCGACAATCAAACAAAGGCTTGAAATAGCGAATCCAGCAGCAGTTCAGATGGCATTGGAAGCGAGTCTTGCTTGTATGAATGAATGGGGAAGACAAGGACAAGTTGAAGATATCACACATATCGTTTATGTGTCTTCCGGTGCGATACGCTTACCCGGAGGTGACCTCTACCTTGCTAGTCAACTTGGTCTAAGACATGATGTTGGCCTTGTGATGCTCTACTTTCTAGACTGTTATGTCGGTGTCACTGGCCTCAGAGTTGCCAAAGACATCGCTGAAAACAACCCAGGAAGTCGTGTTCTGTCAACCACTTCGGAAACTACCATAATAGGTTTTCGACCACCAAATAAAGCACGCCCTTACGACCTGGTCGGGGCTGCACTTTTCGGGGATGGAGCAGCAGCAGCCATTATTGGAGCTAATCCTTTAGCAGTTAAAGACCTTTCATGGAACTGAATTATGTAGTACAACAATTCTTGCCGGGAACACAAAATGTCATTGATGGACGACTCTCTGAAGAGGGTATAAACTTCAAGCTTGGGAGAGACCTATCACGAAAAATAGAAGAGAACATCGAGCAATTCTGCAAGAAACTCGTCTCAAAGGTCGGTTTAACCGAGTTTAACGATCTGTTCTGGGCGGTTCATCCCGGTGGCCCGGCAATACTTAACCGGCTAGAGACTACCTTGAAGTTGAACAGCGAGAAGCTAGAGTGTAGCAGGAGGGCTCTGATGGACTATGGAAATGTTAGCAGCAATACAGTCTTCTATGTGATGGAATATATGAGAGACGAGCTGAAGAAGGGAAGGGAAGAGAAGAGTGGGGACTTGCATTGGTAGCTTGTAAATTGATATTTCAAGTAATACTTCTCCGTAGTTTGTAAATTGATATTTCAAGTAACTTATGTGAATTAATTAAATGTTATTGTTAATTTTTAAATTAATTAAAGTATGAATAAATTTTAAATTTTAAATTGAAATTTAATTAAATTTGGATAATTGAAATATTTGACCATTTAAATAAAATAAAATTATTTTAGTTATAAATTTGTTCATTCATTAAAAAAAATATTATTTTAATTTTTAGATTAGTTCAAATTATACATATTTAAAAAAATTTAAAATTTAAATTCAATCAATATTTCCTATATTTTATACATATTTATAATATTTGCTTTTATTTAATAATACTATAATATAAAGCCCAAAGTACGAGAAGAGGAATCATATTCGCAAAACCGCCAACGAAGTTGGATAAACGACGTAGTATTGGACGAAGCGTTTGCTTCTTCTTCTTATTCCTCCCAAGTAGTCTCTCGGTCGATTTGTTCTTTCCTCATTCTTTGCCTCTAAGCTTTTCGATTCTTTCCTCAAAAGCCTAACTTCCTACGCACATTTGATTCATATTCGGTTTCCTTCCGGGTGAGAGATTGGACATTTATTCATAGCCTTTTCATTGCATGTTTTGAATTTTTTTTCTTGATTATATAGGCGTAAATTTCAACTGTTTCGATTAGGATTTTCATTTTTTAGTGTTTGTATTTAGGTTTGAGCCTATAATTGTTCTTTTGAAGTATTTCGGTACCGAGGGTGAATTTAGCTGGTAATTTATTAATTGTTTGACAGGAAAAGGTCAAATGGGAGAAGCGGCAAGTCATAGAAGAACTCAAAAGATCGAGCCATTGGTGGTTAGTGTTTGTTCGTGTAATTATACTTTTGAATGCGATTTACATGCCAAAATAATATCCTTTCATGAAATTTATGTCTGGTGTGGTTTGAATTTATTAATTTGGGCTTGATATCTTAACTATATTGGATAGTGCTCATAAATTATCAGGAGAATGATACAAGCAGTTGATTCTCTGAGGCAAAAAGGGTGTTCAATTCTTTTAAAGTTGTTTTTCTTTGCTGAGAAGTTTCTGTGGTTTAATAGGCACCGAATGATCGTTTGCCTAATGATAGTCCGATTCCTCAACTATTTACTTCGTTACCAGCTCTAAATGAAGCTACTTCTTATTTTGCTCAAACTACTTCTTTGCTAACCCGATGTTTCACTGATTATTCCGGTGAGTTTCTTCCATTCCCATATCATTGCATTTGATAGATTAATTGCTATTGGCAAAAAGGCGTTGCACAAACTTCTTTATTCTTTTTTGATCTGTGGATGCAAATTGCCCAATTGTACTTGAAGTTTCTTGCTTCAAGGAGGCCTCTGTATTTGTATGTTTCAAATCAAAATCTTGTATTATAACTGTGTATTTTTTTAAGGTTCAATTAGAAAACTTTAAACAGGTAATTAGTTAGTGTACTCATCTGTACATATCTCATAGAGTTTGTGTTAGTTAATCTCATGAAAGAGATTTTCTCATTATTGTCCAGTTTATGATCCTGAGATAAATTGGAATTACTGTAGTAGATTATCCTTCTAGAGATTCTGGGTATCCTCTGAGGCATGTGCAGGAGATGATGACATTTCCTTCAAGAGGGCTTGCAGAATGTTTGGATGATGATCATCCAGGTTCAAATCGAAGCCATTCAGTTATTTCTGAACCTTCTACTTCTGAGCCTTTTATATCTGATAGACCAACTAGAGCCCCTTCAGAAGGCCCATCTCAAAGTAGCGGGGCACTGGTACGGTCAGACTATAGTGGTCAAAGTGGCATTTCTCTTTTTCAAGGGTATTAATCCTCTTCCATGCCTAATAAAGGATGTTTTGCAGATGAATAGTGTGAATCTTCCAAATGTACAAATATGAAGTGTTGGATTCCAATCATGCATTTAGCTAATTGCTATTAATGTCTAGCTAATGGAAGACAAGATTTATGTACTGAGAGTGGCTTGTTGGTATTTAATGTAGATTATGTTTTGGGATGTCTCGAATTTTTATTTGCTTTTGATTGTTCATGTACTAGATTGTTATCTTCCATATCAGTCATCATGATGATATTGATTGTTTCAGGCTTATTGAGCGAGCAAGGAAGACTGTTCGTGGATCTGTTGATGACATAGGTTGGCTTCAACGTGATCCTGAGATGCCTCCAGTTGAAGATGGAACGGAAAAATTTATGGAAATTATTGATAACATTAGGTACATTTAGCTTCTTTGCTGATCTTGTGCTGTCATTATCCACTGATTGATTCAGCTATCTCTGCTTTCATCAGGCATGGTCTACACAATTTGCCAAATTCAATGGTTTATCTGTTGGTTCCAGGTAACGGTTGTGGTAGTGATGTGTAGCATCTTACGTCTCAAGAACTGTGTCTTCTTTTCAGTGACTATGCTGGAGACAGTTTTGTATGCATTCCTGCTTATGTGTTGCTCTTGACTTACTCTTGAGGGCAGGGTTCCTTGGCTGCATTCATTTTCTGAAATTTTTTTGCTTTGTTGGAACGTGGAAGTGACACATATTATCTTTTTTATCAATAAATGTGGCTCTGATTTCTCTATTTGGCAGGTCTTTTCAGTAATCATGGACCTCTCTATTTTGTTGATACAAAAACGAGTTTCTCTAAGATGGGCCTGACATGCCACATTGCCAAGATTCACAGCGAGGTAACTTTATTTGATGTTCTAGCCATTCAACCATGTGTCGCATGTTATATGCTAAAATCCTGTGGTTACTAATCAGGCTTCAGTCGAGAGAAATGCTAGAGAGCTAAAAGAGTACATAGAGGAAATTTATTGGGGTTCAAAGAAACAAGTTATGCTTCTTGGACATAGCAAAGGGGGAATAGATGCTGCAGCTGCTTTATCTTTGTATTGGTCTGATTTGAAAGATAAAGTTGCTGGACTTGTACTAACACAAAGTCCATATGGCGGTAGCCCTATAGCTTCTGATATCTTACGTGAAGGCCAACTTGGTGATTATGTGAATGTACGGAAACTTATGGAAATTATAATCTCCAAAGTCATTAAGGTAAGACTTGGATGTTTGCCCTTGTAGTCATTTCATTGTCCTACTTCAGTTTGAAGTTCACTAGGAGTAATGTGTGAATTTTTTATGAAGGGTGATATTCAAGCTTTAGAAGACTTAACTTACGAGAGAAGAAAGGAATTCTTGAAGAAGCATTGCTTGCCAAAAGAGCTTCCGGTTGTATCATTCCACACAGAAGCTGGAATCACTCCCACCGTACTAGCCACATTGTCCCGTGTTGCTCATGCAGAGTTACCGTTAGTAGCACCTCTCTCAGCAGGTCAACCGACCAGAGTGCCCGTGGTAATGCCCCTTGGAGCTGCAATGGCTGCATGTGCCCAGCTACTGCAAGTCAGGTATGGTGAGAAAAGTGATGGACTCGTAACATGTCGTGATGCAGAAGTCCCCGGTTCTATTGTGGTACGACCAAAGCGCAAATTAGACCATGCTTGGATGGTTTACTCATCACTGAGTGATGACCCTTCCGAGGCAGACGCTTCTCAAGTATGCGAGGCTTTGTTGACATTGCTTTTTGAAGTTGGTCAGAAAAAAAGACATGAACTTGCATTGAAAGATGAGTGAGTCTGATTAAGATATTTTTTTTTTGCCCTTATATACCATTTTTTTTGGATTCTGTACTGAACAATTTGGCTACCTGATGCTTGCAGGGCTGTACTTATAAACGTAGATGTAGAAGATGTATAGACTCTAGTAAACTGTATATTTTATACGGTTTTGGTTTTAATTCCTCCATCTCCTCTGTGTCAGATACATTGATATCCATAGTCAAAATGGGACATAACTTGTATACCCTTGTTTGATCTAATTAGATGTTGTTTGTGCAATAATTTAACTATGCTTATTCAGCAAAGATGATAACAGGTCCGATATAGGTCTGATTCGAAGTTTGGTCAAGTTCAAGTGATACAATCTGTCAAATTAGAGTCAAAATGACCGGTTTGGTCGAGCTATTTTGTTTTGCACTTTTGGACTGGACTGATTTTGTCATCCTTAATGTTCATATAGTTAAGCAATGTTTAATATTTATAGTTATCCTCTTAACTTGAATTTGGGTATTAATTTTTTATTGGATTCAGATTTGAGTTTGATAATCTTGGCCAAGTTGAATTAATTATAATAAATTAAATTAAGTCACTAGGTTAAATCAGCTTTTGCCCTCACTTTGCTCCAATCAGATTTCACCATTCGCCTACTGTGACTTTCACGTCCCATTAAGCCGTTACTCTATCACACCGCGTCAACTCGCTCGAACGAGTGACCACGTAACGAACTCGGTCTTCTCCAATACCGGAATTGCCCTCCTACCTATATCAATTAAAAAAAAGATCCCATTATTATTCCAGTAAAAATGAAAAAATGAAAGAGAAGAGAAGTTGCAGATTCTCTCTCTGTGTTACCTTCTCGGTGATACACCGAAGGAGAGATCATCAACTACAATTTCTGGGCACTTACTGTTCTGTATAAGAACTTGTGTATTGTTTTGGGTAGGCGTCCATGTTTGCGAATTAGGTTAGGGTTAATTAGAGGTCTATCTTATTTGACGTAGTAGTAATTCGTTTGGTTTTTGGGAAAATCTGAGATCAGAGAAGAGTTGGGTGTCAGTCAGGGTTTTAATGGGGAGTGAAGCGGAGCGTAAACGCAGGCAATTCACTTCCATTTCGGCCACTCCTCCTATGGCTAAGAAGAACCCTTTCTCTCAACCTTCTGAGGACAAAAAGGTATGCACTATTTTCACTTTTAATACTTTGTTTGATAATTAACTTTGTTTAGTTTGTAATCCCTGTTTCATCTCAACAATTAATGTGCTTGGAGATTCATGTCGTTGATTCTGACAGCTTATTGTAGTTGTAGAATCGATATGCTCTTTGGTTTATTTGGTTACGTCAGTTATTTTTGAGAAAGTCCAGAATTGGCTTTTCTTTTTTTTTTTCTTTTTGGTGGGGAGGGTGGAGTTGGTTCAGTTTGTAGGTTGCTAAAATGTTTGGTCAAATATACAATGGCTTGTTTTAACTCCTGTTTTATTTTTCCGATTGCTTAGCTCGGTGCCACTGTCCTTCGATACCAAAATCAAAAGATCGCACAGAAGTTAGAAGCCCAGAAGATCGAGTATTGGGCATTAGAGAAGAAGTTCCATCAACTGAAAAAGAAAAAGCAGCCGTTTGATTCCAAAATAAAAGTTGTTAATAAGTCTTGGGAAGGGGTAATGCCCTATTTGTTTGCCTCGTGTCGCATTCTTATATGCTTTTTGGAAATTCAAGTAAATTGTTGGTGTGATGGAGGCTTTTATTTCTTTACGTTATAGAATTCTGTAATGTAATCACCTGTTGAGATTTGGCTTATTGTTGATGTGGTAGTTGGTTACTAACTTGGAATCACGGGCGAGTCAGACAAGAGAATCAAATGAATTTGTCAAGTTTGTTCCAACTATAACGGGTGAGAATTCGCCTTGTTATTGCATGTTGCTGATTTTATTCTTTTCTTTCTTTCTTTATTAGTTCTGTTACTTCCTATAAATTTCTAAGCTATCACATATTTCTCTAGACGTGTAATCATTTGATCCTCAACCACGTATCCAAATGGTGAATCTTATCTGCAATCATTTGATCCTCGTTTACATATCCAAAATAATAGACATACCTCGCTAGTCGGTTTAAATTTCAGTCTCTTGCCAATACTTTGGATGTGTTGCTGCATGCATTTGGCAACTTGCATTGACTGCTAATCATTTTTGGATCGGTAAGAAAAATATTTCCTTCTCCTGCTAGACATACCTCGCTAGTCGGTTTAAATTTCAGTCTCTTGCCAATACTTTGGATGTGTTGCTGCATGCATTTGTCAACTTGCATTGACTGCTAATCATTTTTGTATCGGTAAGAAAAATATTTCCTTCTCCTGCTAGACTTAGATGAATTTGTTTCTGGCACTTTCTGTGATTAATTGTGGCATGGAATTTTTTAAAACTAAGCATTTGGTGATCTATCCTTGAATGGCTTGTAGAGAATTACTGGTTCTTTAATACTGATTGTGAACTTTTGGCTCCATATTATTAAAGTAATGTGTTTCCTGATAGGGCCATCTCCTGTAGAGGATGATTTTCTTAGTCGACTCATGGAAACAGGTGCAACTGATTGTTCATCTTCTACTGATTTCGTTGATGAGATGGAAGAAGATGGAGAAACAACCTGTGTGGAGGTTAAGAACATTCTAAGTAATGTTATAGCTGCTGTCAATGGTCTTTGGCTTCTAAAGAATGGGTTACATGCAGCAGTTTTAAAACAGCTTCCAGGAGATCGTAAGAGCTTACTGTGACATGGTCACTTGTAATATTTCTGCTCTTCTGTTTTTCCTTTAGAATTCACTCCAAGTTTTCCCTTTTTACTGTTATGGTCACTAGGTGAATGCAAGCTGAAAGCATCTAGTGAATTGGAGACAGAAGTGAAGAACTTGAGATTGTCTATGAGTGATCTTCATTTGAAGATAAAATCACTGGCGATTGAACTCCTGAAGTGTCAAGACAGTGTTGCAAAAAGTAAAGCTGAGCTTAGGAATGTAAAAGGTAAAATTTCTGTTGAGTTTTAAAAAAGATTAATTTCTGATGCTGATACTCCTATCTGTACTTTATCTATATGCATACAACACACTTTCATTATGTATCTGTGGGTTTATGTGCTTCCTTTGATTATGGCATTTTACTATCTGTCTGTGTATGTCTGAATATTCTCTTACACTATTACCTTCCATTGACAGTATTAATGATAATGCATTTGATTTGGTGGGTGGTATGAATTACCTGCTTTTCATATGATTACTGGGTTTTTCTGTGTTCTTTTATATTGAAGTTTTGCTAGATAAGCATACAATACATTTCTTATTAATCCCTCAGGTGCTTGAGAATTTATGAAAGTGTAATTATTGTTGCTAGAAATAGTTATTTATATAATATTGACTTCTACCGTAAAAAGAGTCATCAGTTTGATTGATTTTGTGGCTTATCAAAGTGGAATTGGAGAGTGCAACTTTCGAACTGGAAAAAAGCAAAAGTGAGCTGGCCAGTCTTAAAGCTGAGAGGGATGCTACAAATGGGGCATTTTTCCCTGCCCTAAACTTGGGAAGTACGCCTGCTGCTACTGATAAGGTCAGACATAAACAAAAAGATCTGGAAGAGATGGAGTCTTCTCTTAAAAAAATTCTAGTAAGTTGTCAGCTATTGTTTGTTTTGGTTTCGTGCTTGAGAATTTCTTTATCTGGGAGATATCGGTCATACTAATCGATTTAAATTTCCAGGATCAAGCTTCTTCTAGACTATTGGAAATAAAAAGTCTTTATGATGAGAGGGTAAAAATATTGCAGCAGTTTTCGGATTTGCAGGTTGGCTTTTCAGAGCTCTTAGTGTTTTTGCTTAGCATTGTGCTTCTAAAAGCCTCAACTGTAGCATTAGTTGGTTGGTAATGTGACTAGATAGGGATTTTTGTTTGCAGAACTCATTGAAGAACCTGAAGTCTATATCTTCCTCTCAAGAATTCCTTTTAGTTAGAGATCAAGTTGAGAAGTCAAAATCAGATGTGCTCCAGTATCAGGCCTTCTTTGAGAAACTACAGGTTGTAACTGGTCTGTAGTTTTGTTTTTGCCATTAGTCTCTCATTTTTCTTGTGACAATTTGATTCAGTTGCTAACCATAAATTTTAATTTTGTAGGTTGAAAAGGACAACCTTGTTTGGGGGGAAAGGGAATTGAGTATGAAAAGTGACTTATTTGATGTTGTTCGAAGGTCTTCTTCAGTTTCAGATTCTAGAATTACTGACTTGGGAATGCAGTTAGAGAAACAGATTGAGGATAAAAGGCTGATCGAGGTTAAGCTTGAAGAGGCATTAAGAGAGCCTGGTAATTAATAGTTGTTTCCCAGATCTTGTAATTTGCACCTTTTGTCCCTGCAGGTGTGTGATTAATACTTGATTGTCTTGCTTTCTTCTTAGGAAGAAAAGAAATAATTGCCCAGTTCAAAGGCCTGGTTTCTTCATTTCCTGAGGATATGAGCACAATGCAATGCCAACTAAGTAAATTCAAGGAGACTGCTTCTAACATTCATTCTTTACGGGCTGATGTGCAGTCTCTTTCCAAAGTTTTGGATGGGAAGGTAGGTTCTATTTGGTATATTCCTTCATCTCTTTCAATTAAATCCACATACTCAAAGAAGTATTTTTTTCAAGCAGGCTAAGGAGTATGAAAGTTTATATGATAGATCTGCCAACCAAGTTGCCGAGATACAAAAACTGCAATCTGTGGTATATCACTCTTTCTTGATTTATCTTTCAAATTTTGGGGTTTAAGTTCTGTAGGGTGTCAGTAAGGAATTATGGATGTTATATTTATTCTTTTCGTGGTGAATGACCATCCAAATTTTATATGGCTCTGTGTGTGTGTGTGTGTGTGTGTGAGAGAGAGAGAGAGAGAGAGAGAGAGAGTTGGGGATATGTCAGAAGTATTTTCTTTATGTGCAGATTCCACAAGGGCTTTTGGTCTTTGAAGTCTACTTGGAACTTTTGATAGATAAAAATAATGTGTTTGCCTCTTGTATATAATATATGATTAAATATTTCAGGTTCAAGATCTGAAAGAAAGCCTTCTGGAGTTGAAGTTAATGCTGGAAATGTATAGACATGAATCCATTGATTCAAGGTTAGCTTATACACATGTTCTTCTGCAACCCCTTTATCCGAGAAAATCCTTGCCAGATAATGTGCAGATGGCTTGGAATTCATCCCATGTTCTTGTAACATAATATGTTAGTTTTGTTATGAAATTCAACTTAAAGCATCATAATCTTAAACCAGTTTGGTGGATACATGGGTAGGCTCTTTGTACTCTTATCATTGTTATTTAGATCCTTCTATTTTCTGTCGTCCTTGTGAGGGACCGAATTATCTTTAATTTAAGATGTTGATCACCTGAGATTAAATTGAAATATCATTGATAGTGCTCCAAGTAAGTAGGTTTTCACCCCTGCACAATAGTCTATGATATTTTTACTCATTGCTGGCTTGGCAATTTTAGCTGTGGATCCTTCATATATTGAGTGGAAGCTACATGATATGAGCTTATTATGATTCAGAAACATTTCACAACTGCAGGGATATCCTGGATGCTAGGGATCTGGAATACAAGGCATGGGCTCAAGTTCAAAGTTTGAAAGCCTCCCTTGATGAGCAAAGGTTAGAGTTACGAGTTAAGACAGCAAATGAAGCTGAGGCCATATCCCAGCAAAGGCTAGCAGCTGCAGAAGCTGAGATTGTTGACCTGAGACAGCAATTGGAAGCTTCTAAAAGGTTGAATTTGTTCTATTGTAAAACGACTTGTATTTTAATCATGCTGTAAAGCCTTTCAGATGTCGATCAACCATTTGACCAGTTTGGATCACCATAAATTGTATCTTTTTACCCTAGACAGAAACGGAACCTCTTAATATCTTTGGTCAGAAAAGCCTTTTGTATCGATGTTCTCAAAACATGCCTTTCATGTAGTGTCTTTCTGGACTTTGGTACTGTTATGAGCACCTTAAGTATCATTTTATTGCTGTGTGAACTGTGGGCCTAACTGGAAGATCCGCTATCCTCTTGTCCAATAATTGTGTCCAACAAGTCTAAAAATGTTGATCTATTGGATTTCAGGGGTATATGTAAGCTTAATGATGTTCTGAAATCAAAAAATGAAGGAAATGAAGCCTACATATTTGAAATAGAGGTTAGTTTGTTGCTACTATTATCGGCATTCTCTTTTGTTCTATTAGGCTTCATCTTGGTATTGTTCCTTTGGTTATTTTCAGACAATAGGACAAGCATATGATGATATGCAAACTCAAAACCAACAATTGTTGCAGCAGATCACTGAGAGAGATGATTACAACATTAAGGTGATTAACATATTCTTTTAAATTATTTTTCAGTTACTCCCATCCACATATACTATTAATCTTTTTGTACGAATGGATGATCTGTTATATTTGTGGATGTTATGGAAGTTTTACATTTTATCTTGTTTTTATTATGGGCTTGGTTGGTTTTATCTTGTTTTTATTATGGGCTTGGTTGGTTTTGGCACTTACCTTGTGTGGACTTCAGCTCTTGGTATATAAAAGATGCTGGCATATGTTTCAGTCGGTTTTAACTATCTTGGTGGCAAGGTCTGATATCTACCAGCATGGATAATTTGTAACTTGAATAGGTTGAGAACATAGATATCTAAATGTGAAGATTCTCTTTTGCATGTGGTTGGATTATAATGCTTGAAGTCCACTGGCCTCCAACATGAATTATTCGTAATCTGACTTCACCACTTGCATGCTTAGATTTTGATTGTTTCTCTTTATGTGCCTAATTTAGCTTGTTCTAGAAGGCGTGATGGCAAGACAGTTGCAGGATTCTATTCTACTTGAGAAAAAAGGAATTGAAAGGGAAATTCAGCAATCCAATATTTCTCTTGATTTCTATGATGTAAAAACATCAAGAATTGAAGATCAGGTACTTTTGAACTTATTGTGGTACAAATACTATCAAATCAAATTGGAGATGTTAAATATGAACTTCCCCGCTGCTGCAGTTAAAAACTTGTGCAGACCAGTTTCAAAAACTTGCTGCAGATAAGTTTCAGAACTCATTGACATTGGAGAATACACAGAATAGATTGCTAGATGTGAGAAGAACATCTAACCAAGCAAGGGAGTTATTGGATGATTCACAATCTAGGGTTGTAGAAAGTCGAGCAGCTCTTCTAGACCTACAGATAGAAACTGAAAGAGAGAGGTACTGAAATATAATCCTATCCCTTCTATGTTCTTCCTTGAGAAGGCATGTAATCACCATGTTTCTTTACCAGGTATGAGAGAAGAAGAAAAGAGGAAGAAGCAGAGGTTGTGAGGAGAAAGATTTCATGTCTACAAGCACGGACAGAGGGGTTATCAGTTGTGGAGAAACTCCATCAAGAACTTAAAGAGTACAGGGAGATCGTTAAGTGCAGTATCTGCATTGACAGACCCAAAGAGGCAAGTCTCCATCCCTCTTCTTTTATTTGTGGCTTTTGGTTGTGCTACATTCTACTTTGTAAGTGGTGACTGAAGTACTCATGTTACTTGTATAGATAGTGGAAATTCGGAGCAAAGTAAATAAGGAATCAAATCATAAACCCTAGTCAATTGGTGCACTTAGGAATCTGCTTCATTCTTATAGTTTAACAGATGAAGCATCAAAGCAGGGAAAAAATTTCTTTGATTGGTGTTTTTATACTTAGTAAAGGCTCTAAAAACTTGATGTTTCTGAACAGGTTGTCATTACAAAATGCTATCACCTGTTCTGCAATCACTGTGTGCAGAAACTTTTTGAAAGCCGTCATCGCAAATGTCCATCATGTGCCACCAGTTTTGGAGCTAATGATGTCAAACCTGTTTATATCTGATGGACAGAAGGATTAGTCCTCCTGTTTACCAGATCAGGCCCATTTCAACCTGCTTGAGCCTCTATAAGAGGCTTGAACTATATAGATGGGACCAGGCTCGTTGTACTGTACATTTAAGCTCCCCCCATGGAAGAAGAAAATTGGCGGAAGTCACTGCATCTCCTTTCTACCCACATGTGGAAATCACGTAGATTGCTGTTAGTCCTTGGGCTTTAAGTAAATCTTTTTAACTTGTTGATTGGAAGCACTGGAGTTTTTTGAAGATTAGAACCGGTAGGCCATAGCCCATTGAACTGGTGAAATTCCTTAAAGGCCTTAGATTTCTGAACAGGCCCTCTACAGTACACGTTTCAGGACATTGCATCTGAAGTTGGCTTGGGTTATTTCTCCATTTATTAAACCTGTAGGGGCTATCTTCTACATTGCAATATTTGGTACATATGGACGCATTTAGAAATACTTTCAATTTTTGTTTTGTATAAACGATTGTTATTGGTAATAATAGATTGTGTTAGCTGTATCTAATCTTAGTTAGATGTCTACAAAGATGCTGAAAACCAATGTAATAGTGTTTGATTCCTTCTTTATGTTTAATTTAACTTTGATCATTTTGGGAATAGTCTAAAACCCTTTTGAACTTGCTCTTCCTAGTTTCTAGTCTTGTGATGATGTTCTTTAAGGAGGTGAAGATCGGCTGTTATTGCTACACTGGACTGCAAGTTCTGGCCCAAGCATGGTTAAGGTATGGGCTAGTGTCCGATAACGATGTTCATGTTCTGTAACTCTTCCAATTAGTTATCCATGTCTTGAAGCTATTTTCAGTTGAGGCTGTTCAAGAATCATATCATTGAAAGTGATGGAAATCAATCATGAATGATGTGTGACTGTATTGTGCAGTTATTGGAAGATTATGACTCGTAGTGAAAGACAAACACTGTCAGGTCATCATATTGATGATTGCTTGTTTGAGTAAATAGGGGTCGCAATGCATTAAGGCTTTGATTCGCACGAAACAGGAACATTGCTATGATGTCCACTGAAAGAATATTCGCTTTTCAAAATAATGTAATTTAATGATCTCGTGGTAGGTGTCCTCATTGGTCTCAATCTGCGTAAGAAGCCGAAGTAAAAGACATTGTGTACACATAATTCCTCGGGCTTGTCTCTTGATACATACCTGTTCTTCATACCTTTCCATCGTCTAAGGGTCCAACCTCTTAAAAACCGACAAAAGGTATCACTAAAAGAACCATTATTGGTGTTGTTTTACTTTGGTCTTAAGTGGGTCATTGCTTGCCTTTACTTTTTTCCATGAATGAGCTCTTCTCTGAAGTTTTCATTTATTTAATATGTTACTTGAATGCATGTGCTTAGAAAGGGTAAGTGTTAAATCTAAGGAAAAGCCTATGTTTAGGGTGATGGATATTGGTTTCCTGAAAGGAAGCTACAAGTCAGACCAATTAAGACCATCTTGTAGAACTCAACTTTCAAGGGTGGTGCAACCAGACTTTTTTTTATGTACTTAACCTTCACTTGGAAGTTGTAGTTCGGAGGCTGCTTCTTAGAAGACCATGGATTAAGAGCAGAGATATGCGGGTCTGTAAATGCGAGTTGATTAAATTAGTCACTTGACTTTAGATTGTTGATTTATCATATAATTTACTATCTTGTGAACTATTACATGTATTTGATGAATTATTCATTTTATATAACATGTATCCGATCACAATAAAAGTTAATTTTGATGTATTTACCAATTCAAGAATAATAAGTTAAAGATGAAAATGAAATTAGACCTAATTATTAGTTCTTAGTTGAATTGAAGTCGTTACTCGAGTCTAAATTATTTATTTATTTAATAATTTATTTGTATGTACTTAATAATTTATTTAGTAGTACTTGGAAGATAATAATTATAATTTTATCAAAAAAATAATAAATTGAGTTTGTAACTTAGACATGATTGGATCTTTTTATGTTTTCTAATTGACTATAAAAAAATAAAAATGAAAATATTTTTTCTTAACCTTAAATCTCAAATTTAATAAAATAGTTCGGGTCTTATCCAAATCTTGAATATATTATTCTTGATCTCATTAATCATCTTTAATTAGACGAGTTAATTATTAAAAAATACTAGCGAATTATAGCAGGTGTCACTTTATTTATTTATTTTCCCTAACAAGTAAAGCAACCATAAACATAATAATTGATTTAAAAAATATGATTTTTTTCTTTTTTGGGATAAGAGTAAAAAATTAAATCTCTATTGTTTATATATCACACTTTTACTTGTTTGTATCATCCCTTAGTCAATTCTATGACTTGGAGACAAAATCATCCCAAAAAAGATATTATTGAAAAGTTATACTTCCCATGATTAGCAATTAATTTAATATTAATTACATTGTCTCTATCAAAGTTGAACTTTATGTTAGTAATGCACATCATTGAATATATTAAGGCCAGTCATATTCTTCCACCTTCCTCAGCAGACCAATTACATAGATAATAATTATTAAATTTAATCTAATTTTTATAATTGATCTAGTTTTTTAAAACAATCAAACAGTTTAAATTAAACTAGTTTAACTTTTACAATTAATAATATTAAAATTTTATTAAATATAAATCTAAATTTAATTACGACGAATTAACTTGATTCAATATATTTCTTGACTGTCTCGTATTGTCCCCTTTTTTTTGTTACATTCTTTAAAAGTTATGAAACTTAGTGCAAACAATAATTATTAATGTCTATGTAGATAAGTTAAAAAGAAAGTTTATAAAATGCTTAAAGATTTGAGAAAGGAACAAGAATGGTAGGTTAATTTGAAGCATACCCAAAATTGATGATGGAGAGATAGAATTATAAAGAAGAGATATACTGATGTTAGTGTCAATGGTCACTAATGCAACATATACATAGTGGATCATATCTTTTGCTTTTCTAAATAGACTTCACTTTCACTATAGATAGCTACTACTTTGCAACATAAAATATCAACTTTAGTTACATAGTGTTGTCACCTTATTTGTGAATCCTTGCTATTTTCTTTGCTCCAATCATGGTTCATACAAGTGATGTTGGCAAAATGATCTATTAATCTGATTAAATTCTCAAAATGTTCTATTAATCATTCGGTTGAACCATTTAACGAGTTAAATAAATTTGACTTAATTGATTTAGATTCAAATTCGAAAAGTCTAACTGTTAAACTTTTTCTTTTTGTAAAGATAACAACAACAATAATAATTCAGTTAAAATCTTATTAATACGTGAAATTTAAAGAGGTCTAATAGTACGCAACCTGACCCCTAATTAATAGAGAGACTGTTTCTTATTGTAAAAGATAGTTAAGAAAAGAATTTAAACATAAATCATTTTCATACATGAAATTCAATGTTTATGTTTATGTTTATTTATGCATTCATTCAGGTCAATAGTCACCTCCACTCCCCAAAAGCTGAAATAAGGAAAAGACAATCGTTTAAGTACAGCCATTGACATCTCATCGAGCTTGATTTTTATTAATATTCTAAAAAAAAGAGAGAAAAAGCTTAGAAACAAGCATACGAAGATTTAACTAAAACAAGAAATCTATCAGTTATAAATTCTTAATGGGATACAATGGCAGTGGAATCCAATTTATCTCATGTAACTTCCTGTCAACACCATCGCTAGTAATTAAAATCCTGACGGCAGAAAATTTACAGAACAAATTTACAACGCCAAATGCGTCTTCCAGGAAGCTGGTGGATCAGAATTCTCTTGCTCATAACCAAAGTGTCGTGGACTGAATTAGTTAGCAAGAGGAGAAGTAACTTGTAATTTTTCAGGTACTGATCCTGTAAACAAGATGGACGATTCCAAGTGAATCCCAGTTGGCATAGAACTAATCCAGTGCGATTCCGATGGAACTTTTCAGGATTTGGTTTTGTTACTGATCTTGTGATCAATCTCTGAAAGCTAGTACTCCCACTAGAATGGCTCATCTAGTTTGAATCCAGTATCTGCCGCACAAAACTGCCAAGTCGGAGAATAATAGGAGGAGCCGTCACCGCTGATGAAGAGATCCGGTAGGTCAAACAATGTGTCATCGTTATCGTTAGTAGTGGAAGGAGAGCTTGTTGATTCAAGCTGAGAAAAACTCGGTTCGACTCTACTGATCTCAAATTCAGCTGCAGCTTTAGCAGCTGCAGCTTGAATGTCCTTGGGGGATTTACTGATGGGACGTGGAAGTTGATGAGCCAATTCAGGGAAGTTGAGGTAAGCTGAGCCTCCTTTAACGGCTAAAGCTGCTACGTCGTGAGCTCGAGCCGCCATTTCAGGTGTAAGGTAAGTTCCAAGCCATATTCTTGACTTCTTCCTAGGCTCTCGGATTTCAGACACCCATTTGCCCCAACTCCTCATTCGTACCCCTCGAAATGTCGGGTGTTTGTTGTTTTCTTCATTGCTCTTTTGCCTCTTCTCGGCCTCGGTGTTCACACTCTCCAGTTTTTGAACTTTCCTGATTGACCCTCTTGGAGTTCTATAATTTTCTTCATTTTTGGAGTTCTGATCATGATCGGTGCATGAGTAGGAGGAGGAGGTGGTGGTGGAAGATGACGATGATGATGAGGTAAGGAGCTTGTGTTGGTGTTGAAGAGCATCAATCTCTATGTTGATATGTTGTTTGTCCATGGAGGAATTGATGTGGAGCTAAAGGGAAATGCTTGCTTGATAGGCGCATAACAATGGAGGTTGAGCTTTTTATGATTCTTTCATGATTTGCCATTATAAAGAGAAAAGTAAAAGGTACGAAATAAAGAAGTATTAAAGAGTCCAAATCAATAAATTAATTGAATAATTAAAAATACAAGATTAAAAAAAAGGCTAGCTAGAGAGATCTTTTTTACATTTTAAATTTTGTTTATATATTTAAGTCTGAAGGTAAATTTATCGATGGTTCATAGAAAATTTGTCGGTAAATTTACTGACGGCCACAACTATCCATCAATTTATTTACCGACGGTTCATAATATATTTATTGATAAATTTACCTACGGCCGTTTTAACGACGCCATTATCCATCGGATGATTTCGTTGTTAATTTATATTATCGATGGAGTCTAAATATTTTTCTTCAGTAATTTTCGTCGCTAAACGACATTTTTTATATAGTTTATTTTTCAATAATAACTTAGAAATAACATATTTCATATAACTTATTTGATAAATCATTCATTTATTAAATAATTTATATAAAATATGTTATTTTAAAGCTGCCTTTAAAACAATTTTTTTCCCCTATTTTCTTTCTTAATGTCTCAGGCAACTCGTACCTTTGGTACTCTCTGATGAGAAAAATCCTCAGCAAGTCCATGTGCAACCACAATTTGTCATCTGACTTTCACCTATCTCTTAGTGCAAGAGCATATGAAGCTCGTTTTGAGCAATAGGACCCTCTTCTTCTTTTTAGCTGTTGAATCGTCTGATTCACTGAATGTTGGTTTCTGCGTTTTCTCTCAAGAAAAATATTCTTTCAGATTGATACTCATCATCTTGTTTGGTTTGCCAGAAAATTTCTGAAATAGTATACATCAATTTTATGTCTTTTCGGATTGATCTTTAAACTTAATTATTGATTCAATTATTATAATTTTTTCTGCTGATCGAACAACTCAGTTCTAAAACAGTGGATGGTACTAAAAAACTTTCCAAACATAGTAAATTGACCAACTGATTGAGTAATTATTGTATTCAAATCCTCTTATTTAGTCATAGGAAAAGAGCAAGTTGGCTGCTAACTTACTATTTTGGAACAGAAGAGGACAATCAATGCAACACACAAGCACATGAACCAATAGTAACATCTCAGCCTCGTAGAATAATTACAACTAAGAAAACCATCTTTCTTGCACCAAACACGGCCAAGTTTCATTTTCATGGTTTCCAGAGATAAGCACTATGTGTTTTGAAGTCTTAGATGCACACATGGCTCACATCACATGCCAGAGGAATGTGCCACCAGAAAAATTCAACTTCATGGGATTTTTTTTTTCTCTTGAAGCTTATCATTTGTCTTCAAGAATCATTTTACAACCTGTATGAAGATGAGGATTGGAGGGTTAGGATCAGGCACTCCAGATTTGATGCCCTTGCTGATTGTATGGCCGCTATTAAATAAAGGAAAAATGAATTGAATATTTACAAAAAAATTTTAAAATATATTACTAAATTACAACAACAATAGCCTAGAAAAATTCTTAAACACGGGTGTGAGAACCTTATTTTTAACTAGTGGAGAGACTATTTAAATTACGAATTATTTATTTATAATACATGATTTATAAATTAATATTTTATTCAGCATGCATGATAAAAGATTTTAAGTTGCACCAATATAAGAAGTAACTTATTTTATTTAATAGTTGAGTAATTTTTCTGCATTAGCTTTTATAAATTGTATTTGTCGGTTATAAGGAGAACAATTATAATCTCTTTGATCTCTTAAATATATATATATAAATAATTATTGTTTTAGATCAATTCTACTTAATGAAGTGATTTTTTTGGTCTAATAAATTTGATTTGGATAATATTAAAAAATCATGGTTTTTTAAAGTGTGTACGAGTTTATTATCATTCATAAAACTATTGAATCAAAAAATTATCTAATTAATACTCATTAAAAATTATATTCTAAAATTATATTTATTTATTTTTATCTAACAATTATGTGTGTTTCACTTTTAATTAAAAATTTAGACAATTTCTACCACATCTTCTTTGTAAAGAAACATATATTTTTAATAAATTATTACAAATCCAAATTATTAATTTATATAAATTAAGATCCTTCTTTCATTATCACTTAAATCTATTTTTTTAAATAAAATAAAAATAGGAATATGTCCAAATTTTCTTGTTCCAAATACATGAAAAAGGTTAGATACATTAAAAAGAGGAGCTTCATTATTCTAAAAGATGAACCCAATTAATTGGCCCTTTATCAATGTTAATGCTTGTTAAATTAAATTGCTAATATAACATCATAAGCTTTTTAACTTACCTTATATTTAAGCCCCTGATTAGGACAACCTTAAAATTAATGTTTTAAAAATTGTATATAAAGTTAAACTGGTAAGACAAAAGAATTAAAGTTGAACATGTTAAACTTATATTAAAACATTATAAAATCAGTTACAAATTAAATAAAATTAAAGAATTTAAAATATGATTGAAGGAGATTATATTTATCTATAAAACATTTTAAAATTTAACTGAAAAAGGAAATTATTAAATAAAAACTAACTAGTTATTTTAATTTATAAAAAAATTAGATTATGAACTAAATGATTATTTAATAAATTGATCAATTTTTAACAATAAAAATTATTAAAATAAATTGAATTAAAAAGTTAAAAACCAAATTAAAAAATTGATTATTTTTATGTTTTACTGTTGAACTGATCTACTTAATTTGATTTTTTTAAATTATTGCAGGTATTCCAATGTTGCCTAGTGTTTGGCAGATATCTTATCAGACAACCTTAAGAGTACTAACTGGATTCCTGGAACACAACTTAATATGTATTTTGAGGTTGACCACCGCCGCCGTTGCACCAAACTCCGCATGCGAGCTTTGTGTTAACCAAAACCAAAACCAAAGCCTTCCAAGCAATCCCAATGACTTGTTTAGTTATTTAATGTCTTATCTAAACATTTTTAAAAAAGAAGATTTAACTCATCTTCACCATAGAATAAACCTGTGAATCTGTGAATCTTTTTAAGGTAGTAGGAGTCATTCACCAAATGCTGAAATGGGAAACATTAATCTAATGCAAAGAGTTAGGAACACAAACGATGGCAGTTTCAGGCTTGCCTTAAATTAAGAACAGGGGACCAGGTACTGTGTCGCGTCGATAATGGTGGACCCTTTCTTGCACTATCTAAACTTTCCATTTCTATAGTATTATCAGATACTTCTGTTGCTTAAGTTTGTGTATACAAGTTTAAGCGATTATTTAAAAAAAGTATTTTAGAATGTTTTAAACCACTCCACTTACTTAGTAATAAGTTGTTTATAACTTAGAGTACGTAATTAAATTAAGAATTAAGAATTATAAAGTGTTTTCTGAAGATAAGCTCAAAACCTAATTAGTTATATATAATTGATTTGTAGACATTTTATTCATTACTAAGCTAATGTGTAAGTATGGTTTGACAAGAAGAGAGAAAAATGTAAACTACAGAATATGTAATAGCCAGTTTTTCATACTAAGAGTTAGAACGTTAGAATTTTGTATATGAGTCATATCATTGAGAGTTCATGAAATACATTTCATTCACATGCATATCATTAGCATACTTACAAGAATTATGAATTAGTACACATTGCAAAGATAATATATGCACTGAATTGACATATTTCAGGGTATGAAAGGGTTAAAATAATCATGATGTGAATTGTGTATTGTTTATTTCTTGAATTTTGGTTTGATTGGTTATAAGTAGTAAATTTGGAATTAATTGTTACAATTGAAAATTTGATGAATTAAAATGTACATTTAGACTAGGAAAAATGCCAAGTGGCAAGACAAGTTGATATGAAAAATTAGGATGATTACGCTTATAATTGAGTGAAATTTGACATAGATAAATTAGTGACATTTGACATAGGTAATTAATTGACAAATGACAGTTGTGCTTAAGTGACAAATGGCCTAGTATAAGTGTAACATGTGGCAACATATATATAGGATAAATGGTCTGCATGCAAAGGTGACAAATGCCAATGTACAAAGGTGACACCTAGCACTCAATGTGTTAAGCTTCAGCAGGGATAGTTTTTGCTGCCTTCATTCTTCCTCACCACGGAATTTCACACGCCCCTTTAGCTCTGAAATTTTGCTTCAATTTTGACCATCTTCACTCCAAACTCTTTACAAAATCCTGCATCAAGAAAGTTATATTATGCTATCTTCCATTCTATTATCTTCTTGTTACTAAGACCATCCAATTCCCACCTTGAATTTGTGATGATTTTGCATGCATAGAGAGCTGAATTAGCTTGATCTTTGAGGTGAAAATTTGAGTTAGACAAGTAAGTAAAAGATTAATCTTTATGACATGTTATAATATAAGGGTTAGGATGATTGAAATGGAATGAATTGTATATGATGTTGATGATGGAACTGTGCTGGAAATTGATACTTGAACTTGGATACTTTTATGCCTAGTTTTTGATGTATAAAAACTGTAGGTTGTAGGTTGTTTCATGGATGAATTGGATTGAGATTTGAGGTATAATAAAGGTAAATTTATATTAAAGAAGGTGCTAATATAGTGATCTTGAAATGGGAAAAAACTAGGACTACATGTATGATCAAATGAATGATAGTTTCTGTTTTGATTTTGATGCATGAAAGACCATAAACTGTGAGCTACCAAATGAATGATTTGAATTGGAATTGGATATGGAATTGATGAGGAATCGACTTATATTTAAGGTATAATTGAGGTATAAGTAATGGACTATGATGAAGATGTGTTGAATTTGGTATGAACATGTTAAAAGCTGGAAAAAAATTTGAAGGAAAAGGATGGTGATCCTTAGGTTCACTCATCCCACGATCGTGGGAGCTACACTAGCTCCTTCCCACAACTGTGGGCAATGCATGAAAGTGAGAAAAGTTCGATTTTGTGTGATATTTAAACCATATGAGGATATGTTACTTTACTTAGGGCAATTAGACATGATTAGGGCTTGAAATGAACCTAGATAGTTGCTTGATTAATTGATTAAGTGTTTGATAAGTTTAGGTTGTTAATTAATGTTATAATTTAAGGAATAGATTGTTTGATATCAAAGTATATGAATTTGGGAAGTATGAGTTATAATGGTATAAAGATGTTATTATGAATGCAAATATGATTTAAAGGATATAGGTAATGAATTAGGTATGATTGAATGAGAATTGAGAAATGTGTTCTCAACTGTATGTTGAATGCCATACTTAGATATGATGAATATGATAAGTAACTGTGCACTTTGAATGAAAGTTATTGATAACATATTATGTGAAATGAGGTATTCCATCACATGAATATGCATGATCAGATAAAGGAGTTGTAACCAGAGTGACCAGTATGAAAAGAGCTTAAAACTTAGAAATGTACACAAAAAGTTACATGCTCAGTTATTAATGAGTCCAGTATCTACAAAGTGAGTATAGGACATTATCTAAAATGAGTCCGGTATCCACAAGAGATACGGGATAGTAGATAGGCACTCGGTCACAACAAAATAATAATGAAAGTGAAATCCATGTCCATATATATATATATATATGTATATGTATATATATTACGTATATATATTACGTGTATCAGATGAATGATTGTGAAGAATTACTTAATTGTATTGACATAGAGATATGCAATGTTTGTGTACATGATGATGATATGAATGATTGGATTATTCTGAAATTATTATATGAAATGTTTGTATTCATAATGTGCTTGTTGATATATATATATATATATATATATAGTGATTTGGTATACAAAACTGAATGATGTGATATATAAGATTTGATTCTGAATATATAATGTGATATACTTGTGAATTTGGTTATATACTTGTGATGTTTGTGTTCTGACTTGAGTGAGTCAATCGATAATGGTTCACTCATTGAGTTCAAAAAATCATCAAAATTGTATCGTTGATTTTCAGGTACTGAAGAGACCTAACTTCTAAAGCAATCTAGTTGAAGTCTAGTATTATTAATTTTGGGAACAAGAAATAGCTCAAAGGTCTGGTCAACTAATATATAAGGAGTTTAGATAGAATGTGTTTGTTTAGTTTCTCATTTCATATAGAACATTTTATATAGAATAGTGAACTCACAAATGTCTTTGTAACGTAAATATATGGAGTGTGAAATGTATTATATTTTCTTAATGAAATGGGAAAAGTTGATCTATAAAATACTTGTATTTTTGTGATGCCATAATAAATAGATATGATTACTCTAACATGTTATTTTCATAGGGTATGTTCTCAGATGTCTTCTGGATGTTCAGGTATATACTCTATAGTAGTGGTGTATTACAGAATATGTTTGAGAGTATCTTCCAAACTTAGAAAAGCCAAACCAGAAGAACCTTGAGATAGTTCCTAGCTTATGTTAAGAAAGGAAAAGAAGAATATGATAATTTATAGGAAAGAAATAAAGAAAAAAGAAGATAAATTTAACTTTATTTGAGGATTAGTACACACAACATGAATAATCCTATCTTCTGCTACCTAATTTATACCCAGAGATTATATGTAACAACAACAACAACAACAATAATAATCCAGTAAAAATATTGCTGAAATACGGATTCTGAAAAAGTTCAGTAATACGTAACTTTACCCTTAATTAATATAGAGATTATATCAAAATAACCCACATAAAAAACAATAGATTATGTACAAATTATTTTTTAATGTTTTTAAGTCTAAATTAGTTCTTACTGTTATTCATAATATCACGTCATACTTTAATTTTTTGAAGTAGCACTAATAGTTGTCTAAATACTAATTGCATTAAATTTTTGGTAATTTTTAATATATGAGTTATAAATTAGTCTATGTGATATTACAAATAGGTAATTCGAACTTAATAAGCATTAATGTGATCATAAAATTAATTTCTTTAAAATTTAAACTTTAACTAAAGGTGTAATCTTTTCCTTATCATACTTGTTGCCATTTTTAACATAAAATGAGTGTTATTTAATAATATTAAAATATAATTAGTATCAAATTATGGAATCAGATTTTTTATAAAAATATAAAGGAAAAGTTGCATACATCGTGAACCTCCCTAAACTCTCACAAATTGAGGAGCTTCACGTGCTGGATACGTGACTTTTTTTAATAATATTATGATGCAAAGTAATATTCTTTTTGTGAAACATAGAGGTGCAAATTTCACATTTAATTGAAACTTTTGTTGTAAATAAGGTTTTTAATTGCTAATCACGAGTTCCACTGCAATTATTATTTATTATGATATTTAAGAATTGTAATCAAGAGAAACTGATAAGAGGAACTCAAGAATTGAAGCCAAAGGTTAGCATGTTCAGTTGTAACCTTGAAAATGGAAACACGACTTATACCTAACCGATAGAACAAGTATGACTTAGCAGATATGATCTTTGCTTCCATGGTCAAAAGCTTTCCTGGAAAACTGTTGAAGAGACAAGGCGAAAACCTAAAAGACCAGATTAGATGCAACTGCTTTGTCTGCTTCAAAAATCTGTAACTACTTATGAAGAGACAAGTTTGGTATATTTTGGCAGAGCCAAGTGCGTCAGAAAAGACGTTTTTCTAAATGGATGCTATTCCAGTGGGAAGACAAGTTGCGGTTGGTTTGTACGAGAGAATAGTAATAAAAATAGGAATGAATATAGTGAATAATGAGAATGGATATTATCATTATAATTATGATAGTTGGTTACAGGGACGGAGCTAGACTCAACTCTAAGGGGGGCCGGAAAAGGAGGGCTGTGCGTGCAGAGTTGAAGAGAAGAAAAAATAGGGATTTTTTTT
>JAOTBA010000004.1:1222162-1233259 GCA_025629845.1 Erythroxylum squamatum | reverse complement strand
GTTTCGGTCGGTATTTCCAACGGTTCTCAATACCGTCGGCATTGGTCGGTCGCAAATTATGATTTTTCTTGTAGTGTATCAAGTATTCCAAATATTAAAAATTATACTTGAAATTTTTATAATATACGAAATTAATGATAAAAATTGATGTTAGGTTATATTTACAGTAAATTATATTTTATAGTATTTAATTAATTTTTTTGTTTTAATTAATATTATAAAATTGATTAAATTTTAATTTCTTTTGTTTTTAATATGGTTTCTATATTTTTGTCTACTTTCAAGTCTCTTACAAATTTTAAGTGACTAAATCAGTCCTTCGTTTTAAGTAGGTGAAAAGGCTATGGGGTATGGGCTCAAGTCTAAAAAGGCTGACTAAAAGAAATAATAAATAAAAGGAAAAGAAACCTATCCCAAATGATATCCATTTAAGTTTATTGATATATAAAATTTATTGCTATATAAAACCGTCCCAAATTAAACTGATAAGACAAAAGATATAATATTTATAAGTTCAACCGGTTATAAAATAAACTGATAAGACAAAAGATATAATATTTGTAAGTTCAACCTGTTATAAAATCGACTAAAAATTAAATAAAATTAAAGAATTTAAAATATAAGTTCTTATTTATCGAAAACTTTGAAGTTTAATTAAAAAAAGAGATTATTAAATAAAAATTAATTAATTAATTATAGTTTATAAGAACTGAACCGAAAGTTGAACAATTCAAGATTCTTACGGTTCAATCGTTTGAAATTTTTAACAATTGATATTAACTCCTTAAAGAAGAAGATTTTTAACAAATTTGAAAGGAATGCAAACCCATATTTACCAAAATTCTCTAGACTAGGGCTCGTGTTTTAAGAGATCGATTCTGACCCAACCCGACTCAAACGATTATTATATGGTTCTATCGAATAGGAAACTCTTATATTCTTGTTCACAATGTATTTCTTTTGACTTGGCTGGACAAGATATAGACAGGCTTCCTAGATATCGAGAGGTCAACGTTTATGTTAAATTCTTTGCCTTCAATAACGTAGAGAACAACTATTTCACTGTCCAAGGTATTGCTTATAAGGCTATACCGCTATGGCTTCTTTGTATTAACAGTATTCCTGATTTCTTTTTGACGGGAAAAATGCCAATAAATGCAGCGGAAGTGACCTACTAATTAGACGATACATAATAATTTGTTATGCACGACCCAGATATAAATTAATTCTTCCTACTTGAGTAAACCTTTAGGAAATAATTAGGTAATAAAATAATCTAATGTAACATCTAATAAAATTAAAACCACAATTTACGTGAAAAGCCTCCTCGATGTGAGGAGTAAAAACTATTACAAACTATGGGACCGAAGTCTATGCAAAATTTTCACTATCAACAAATAATGGGTACAACAACAAGTTCTTTCTAGTATCTTACTAGAGGCAGCAGCAATAACATTAAGAATACAATAATTCTTGACAACAACAAGAAAAATTAACAAGAGTTTGCAAAATCACCCGGAATCACACTCTGCAAAACAGCCCGAACAAATCATCTAGAAGGTCTCTAAATAGCAAACCCACCATTAGATATCAAAATCAACGTGTCCTTTACCAGCTGTCAAAGTTTCAGCGCAATTTTATCACGTTTTACTATTCGATCGTGAGCTTGATCAAAACCGCTCAATGCTAGAATTTCAAGATCCTGAATTTCGATCTCAACTTTGACCACAAATCATTGGAAAAGCAAAACTCCTATCACGATTCTAACCGTTGGATTTGAACTACTACCAATTTAGAGTAAGACCTCAAAGTTTGAGCTCGATCGGACCACAAACGAATATCGATCGTGGTCTTAATCAAGACTGTTTAAAATTCTCTCCCACTTACTAATATTTTCGCTCTTCACTCTCTTGTTTTTTTATTCATTACAAGATTCAATCCTCTCCTCTCTCTTCATATAGCATAAGAAGGAAGAAATCAAATTAAATTCAAATACAAACCAATGTTTTTTTCCTTTCAATTATGGAGGATTTTTTTTTAATTATGGAGGCTGCAAATGTCAAATATGGAGGGTTGACTAACAAATCTTCCCCTCCGACACATTTGACTGGCTAGTTGGAACAAACTATTATCCTGACAATCAAGCTGTATGTTTCAAGCTTTCCTTTTGGTAGCGTCTTTGTCAACATATTGGAACTATTATTGTCAATGTGAATCTTCTCAAGTTCAAGTTCCTTGGATTCCAGAGCATCTAGAATCCAATGATACTTGACATTGATATGTTTTGATCTATAGTGAAATATAGAATTCTTACCAAGATGGATTACACTTTGGTTATTACAATGCAACACGTATCATTTCTACTGAAACCAAGTTCTTAAACAAACTTCTTCATCCACAACAACTCTTTATTTGCTTCTGTTGCTGCAAAAAACTCAGCTTCAATAATAGATAGTGCAACGTACTTATGTAATTTAGATTTATAATTATTTGTTCAATTTAAAATTATAAAAGGTTGTGTGTGAAACATTTTTACTCAATTTTGTGTTGTAAATAGAGAAAATTTCTTGTCAGTATAACAAAATTAAGGCCTCGTATAACAAACACCAATAGTCCTTATGCAAAATTTCATTATTCAGCCTTCTCAACGTATTAATGGAGTCATATTATTATCTTTGGAATAAGAAATTGTGCTAAAATTTTTAATTTTTTTGTCAACTAATCATCTACATATATTGGGTTAGGTATTTTACTCTACATAGATTAGTTGGCAGGTAATTTTTAAGATAAACGCTTACATATAATGGATAAAAAAGATCTTGTTAACTAAAACAACAAAATACTAAAATAATAACGTTTTAAATGGATTTATTAAGGTTATAAAAAGTTGACCACTTACTTGAAATTTTTAAAAGTTTGAGTACTAAATTAAAATTTATTTTGAGAAGTGTATATACTCTAAAATTTGTTATCCTTTTTCCTTGTACCTAAAAGTGAAGATTGATTGGTGATATATTAATGTAGATATATCCTTTTCGTTTTATTTATAACTTCATTAAATTATATCGAATTGATACTTTCATGGCTTGATTTCTAAATAACTTTACGTAGAAGCATATTTGGTTTACTGCTTTGTAATATTCTTTAGCAAAAGTAAATACATATTCTAAGTGTTAAATTAAGTTAAGTCTCAGGATCTTTCTTTAATTCAGTTTCGGAATTGATGCCTTTCCTATGCTCTTTCAATTGGATGTGTAAAAGGAGTAAAGATGGTACTGACTTACTTCTGCTTCATGCTGATAAAGATTAAGGCATTGAAGGGATTATGAACATTACAATTACGCTCTAACAAGAAATAATTATTTTATTCCCTAAAAAAAGAAATAATTGGTGAATGTTATCGCCTGCAACTAAATATAAATAGAAACTAACTTCCTATAATACAAAATAATGTAGTAGTGAAAAGTAGGGATCATTCCTATGAAGAATTCATAAGTTAATAGTTGTGCAGTAAAAGGGAGTTTTAAATTGTGAATTAAACATATTTTAATTGGAATACGAAAGTGAATAATAACTAATAGCAAAACAATGAGAATTTAACAATCAATAGGAATAAATCTTGGTATTCGATCTTCTTCAGTATTGAACTTGCGGTTCGACACTAAAAATAATCAATTTATTGGTTAAGTAATCATCGTGGCAAATTTATTTACCTATTTTCTCTTATGTTTAGTTAACCTAAACATGTATTCGAATTAGCCCTTATTAATCAATGACTTGGATACGGTCTCAGATTTAATTAATTAATAGCTTTACGAATCATAAAAATCGACGAACTATGTAACATCCTGTTACCCATGTTAAGGCTAAAATAGTAAATGTGAGATTTCTGAGAAATTAGGAAACATATCTCATGCTCATGCATTACACAAGATGCACATGCACATGAATATTGAATCTTTGCACATAAAAATAATTGTGCATGCATTCATTGACAATTTCCAGGTATAATTGTTTATAAATGTAAGTATATTGGGGAAATGTGGTTTTTATATGTTGAAAATTGATTTGGAAAGTGTATAAATTGATTTAGAATTTTTGGGAATTCTTGGATAAATTCCTGGAAATTGTTGGCATAATATTTGAACTAGGAAAAATGCGAAGTGACAAAACAAATGATAAATAGTAGTAAAATTTACTATCAAATGACAATGAAAATTTTGAGCAATGACTTTAGGAATTATTGACAAGTGCCATTGAAAATTAGGAAAACAATTGGAATAATGGGACTAGTTAAATGAAAGAAACAATTAAATGTTTTAGAAATTGGACATGTGGCAAGTGACAAACATCACTTGCCAAACAATGCCTTAAGCCCACTACTCTTTTAATTAAAAGCCTCCCCCCCCTCCCCCCGCTTTTTGTTGGCTTTAACGATGCTCTCTCCCTCTTAAAAGCCTATTGGTGTTTTATTGGTTTCTCTCCATTTTTGTAGCTCTCTTCTCCCTCTCTTCTTCGTGAGTTTTAACCCTTCAAATCTCATCTTTCAGCTACTCTTCCACCTTGCTCTCTCCTTCATTCTCACTAAAAGACCCAATCTATTCATCCATGAAAGTTGATGGTGGTGGAGATGAAAGAGTTAGGGTTTAATGGTGATTATGAAGATTTGGAAGCTAAATCGAGTAAGTATCTTGTCAAATATCATAGGTTTTCGTTAAATGAAGCATTTGTGATGATATTTAGAGGTTAATTTCATGAAATGGTATTTTTGGTATATGGATGTCATGAATAGTGAAGGATGTGTAAAATTTCTTGCTTTATTAATGAGTAATGATTTATAGAAATGTTATGGAGGTTGAATGATCATGATAAGGAGTTTTGTATATGCTAGAATGTTGATGAAGAATTGAACATATATATGTGTATATATTGATGTTTGTTTCATGTAAATGCTAAATAATGGGTTAGGAGTTGTTTATGGATGATTGATGTTGTATATGATGAGTAAGAAACTATAAGTTATGGTACACATATTTTAAAGATAAATTGGTTGTGAAATGGTTGTTTTAATGAGAATTGGAAGTTAATAAGTATAGAAATGTGTCTATAACAAGTTTGTGTGTTAATGGTTGAGTGTAGAAATGATTTGAAATAGAGTTGATAATGAGGAGTGATGAGGTAGAAAAAGTGATCTTGGTATGAGTTGTGTTAGAATAAGATTTGGAAACAAAATTTGATAGTTGAGCTGGGAAAATGTTGCAGCAATATAATCTTTGAGTATGCATTAGTTTTTAGTCATAACTTCTTCTATAGTTGTTCAATTAAGGTTATTATTGGTTTGTATTAAACTAGAGACATATGGCCACATTTCTTATGAAGATATCGAATTTAAATTTTGTCTTTAAGAATCCCAAATTTTGACATGAAATTAGGAACTGGGTGCAACAAAAGTTGTGGATGAATGTTTATGTTGTATTATATTTTGAGTGTGTGGGAATGTGTTACATTTTGGGTGCTTATAATCAAGTGGGGAATATGAAGTGTGCATGGATGATGTTGAATTAAAATTGGGTATATATTTGAAGAAGTTATCCATTGAGATGATGAATTAAATGAGTTGAGAAATGGGAGTGAATGAGATATAATTGGTGTTTGAATGGTTATGGAGTGATAATTGCATTAGAAGAGGTGAATTTGGGAAGATTAGGAATAGGAGTGAAGTTAGAATGAGTGTAGGATCCATTAGAGGGGTTTTGGAGAAGAAAAAAATTAGTAGACCCGAAGGTTACACGGTCATCGTGTGATTTCACACGGCTCGTGTGTTTTTGATGCAGAAAACATAATCTGACCCGAAAGATACATGGTCTGACCCTGTGATTTCACACGACTGTGTGTCTCTAAATGATAGAATTTTACTTTCAAGTCTTCACAAAAGTTGTAGATCTACAAGTCTTCTTTCAAACCATCTAAGAATGACCTTAATCTAATATTCCTAGTGAAAGTTATGCCAATTGTCCCGAGATAGGTACAATGTGATTAAAGACATAAGCATGGTTAATTCTTTTGGCCATAACTTCATAACCCGACCACCAAATGAAGTGATTATTGAACAAATAGATTCCTAACACATTTTTGTATCTCTCTATGAAAAATTGTAGCATTTTGAATTTATTTGAAAAAGGTTTATCGAAAGAAAGTGAAGGAATCTGTTGAAATAGTATGAACTGGTGTGATTTCACTGAACATGTTTGGGTATTTAGGTTATATCTTGATATTTAGTCATCCAAATAAGATGGTTTTTGATTTGGACTAAAGTAAAGAAATAGGGCTACAAATTATCTGAGAAGTTAAATTTTTATTCATTCTCTAAAATATTCAAATTATGGATGGAAATTGTGCATAGTACACTATTTTTGTATATGAACAACCCGAAAATGGTTTAGGCATATCTTCAAAATTACTGAACCAAATTGAGTGATTTTTGTGTCAATAGAAACATAAGACATATGGAACACTTTTCTAGAAGAGAGTATGACCAAATTACATCAGTTTTGCCTTCTAATTGAATGTGAACAGTAGACTCGAAAGTGTGACTTGGAAAAAAATCTGAAGTGAGTCAATGAGAAAGGAATAGAGATCTTAATGGTTTGCGCGAGATATAAACCTAAGTATAAATTATACTTAGATGAGTTTTGATATGAGAATGGCTTTATGATGAAATTGATGGTAAGATACCCGGGATTGTCATGAACTTGAATTGTACATAATTCGTTACATACATGCGCATTATTGAACAATTATAATTGTGCATATTGTGATATATGTGTATGTTGTTTGAAATAGGGGAGCAATTGGAACGTCAACCTCCAGACGTTGTCAGAACTTCCAGGCATTAGCTTCGGGAGCAACTAGTGAGCAATCTAGACGGTTTCTCTCAATTATTGTTTGCTTAAATTATGCTCTGAATGATAAATGAATGTGAAATGAATGTGTTTGATTGTTGATTCCGGACAGAAGGTCCGATAATTGTGAATGTGGAATGTATATTAAAGCGTTGCTTGAATGTGACTAATTAAGTGCTTTATAATGTGAGTGATTGTGGTACATGCATTCCATTCATGAATGCACAATCAGATAATGGCAATTGAGACCAGAGTAGCCACCGATCAGAGCTTAAAGCTCAACGAGTGAAAAGAGCCTCGAGCTCAACAGTGATTAAGGGCCTAAGGCTCACTATGTGTAATGAGCCTTGTATCCCATAAGCAGATAAGAGATAGTTATTAATGAGCCCGATATCCAAAATGGATACGGGACAATTTAGGCAGTTGGTCATAACAACGTAATAAATTAAAAGTGTCTCATGAGCATTTCATATGCATTTATATCAAGTATGTTTGATTGATTGAAATGCCAAAATTTCCTATGCTGGAGTAAAAGTGTGATACATGATCTGTTATGCAAAATTGTGAATTACATGTTATGTGAAATAATGTGTTGGATGAATTGAGTGAACCATCAATGATGGTTACCTTATTGAGTTTGCAAAAACTCACCCAAAATTTGCAATTTTTTTCAGGTTTGAAGAGTACCCTGTTAGACAAACGGGAGTATACCTATGGCATGCAAGTAAGAGATAGAGGTCGGGATCAGTTGGTGTCTGCATTAGTATTTCCTTTATCTTGTATCAAATTAAGTCTTCCGTAATTATTGTAACTTGTGTATTCGAATATTTCTATTTTGAAGTAAATTTCCAAATCAGAAATGTTTGTATATGGTTTTTGCAATGTAATGAAATTTTGACAAGTATTTTGTATTTGTAACGGGCCCAAATGGCTATTGAAATTTCTGATGATTGTATTGCTATGAATGAAAATGTTTATGAAATAAAGTGGGCCCAATTTGGTTATCAATTTTTGCACTTTATGTTTGTGGTTTTTAAAAAAATTGTACTAAGTTTTGAATGATTGAGTGCTCTAACATGCCACCCTCGTGGGGCACGGACTCGGATATCCCTCAGGATGTCGGATACATTTCTTGCTGGAGTAGGGTGCTACATAGATGACTCCTTATGAAGCACTGTATGGAAGGAGATGTAGAACTCCGATATGCTAAGATGAAGAAGGAGAGAGGAAACTGATAGGGCCAGAGTTACTTCAGATTACAGTCAATAAGGCTAATTTGGTTAAGCAATGGCTTAAGGCAACACAAGATAGAATGAAAAGTTATACTGATGCACACCAGAAGGAAATGGAGTATGAAGTCGGTGAGAAAGCCTTTCTTAAGATGTCTCCTTGGAAAGGAGTCATGAGATTTGGCAAGAAGGGCAAGTTGAGTCCGAGATATGTGGGTCCCTATGAGATTGTTAAGAAGATTGGACTGCTATCATACAGGTTGGCGCTGCTACCATAATTGTCACAGATACATGACGTCTTTCATGTGTCCATGATGGGGAGGTATAGATCGGATCCTTACCATATTATTCAGACCACTGAGGTTCAGCTGAGAGATGATCTGAGTTATAAGGAGATTCTAGTGGATATTTTGGACAGCAAGGAAAAGGTTCTCAGGAACAAGACAATTCAACTAGTCAAAGTCCTGTGGAGAAATCATTATGTGGAAGAGGCCACGTGGGAGCCTTTGGAAGCCATGAAGGCAAAGTATCCACACCTCTTTAACGATTCAGGTAAGAATTTCGAGGATGAAATTATTTTAAGAGGGGGAGAAATGTTGGCCCTCGAATTTTTTTTCTTGATGAATAAGCATGATTTAAATTAATTTGGAGGTCTTGATAGATTAATTTATCTTGGAGTTAATTAGCATGTTAATGCGATTGAGATTATATGACATAGGTTAATTGAATTAAAGTGTTAAGGTGGTAAGATTACATGAGGGGCATTGTTGGAAGATCACTTAAGTTGTAAAGCCTTTGAAGGAAGGGTAAATTGGACATTTTAGATTCATTAAGGGTATAAAAGGGAGAAGGAAGACTTGTCTTGCATTTGAAGAGGAAGAAACGAAAATTAAAAGAGAGAAAAGAGAAGAGAGTGTCATTGGAGAGAAAAAGAAAGCTAAGCTAGGTTTCAATTTTTCTTAGTTTTAAAGAGTGATTTTGAAGTTGTTCAAGAAGGAAAAAAGGAAGAGGAAGATTGGAGCTTCCATTAGAGCCAAGAAACTCATTGTTTGGTGAAGATTCAAGGTAAGTTTATGTTTAATCTTTTGAATTTTTGGAAGGGTTGTGGTTCAAAGAGCTTAATTTCATGTTCTTTAGGTTTTCCAATTGGAATTCATATTGAATGGGGATTTTTGCTAATGTTGAGGGAGACAAGAGAGGCAAGAGGAGCAAGAGGAGAGACATCCTTGAGCAAGTTTTCAAGCAAGGAAAATAAGGTGGGTTACACTTTTATAATTGAGTAAATGAGTCATAAATGTTCTTCAAATAAATGGAATTAAATGATTTTCCAACTACCTTATAACTGTGCATTTATTGTTCTTTAAATGCTTGAGAATGTGCCACATATTTTTGTATGTGAATTTTGTGAATGAATTTTGAGCTGATATGGGAATGATTTCTAATTGCTCCATAATTGTTGTATTTGTTGCTTTTGAATGATTTGAGAAATGGCTATTATGCTTGGTATAGGAATTTGGTTGATGAATTGTGAAATGATGATGGAAATGCATATGAAATATGTCATGTTCATGAAAAATAAGTTTTCGAAATGTGCTATTTAGGCAATCGGTTTCTAAGTCATGAATTACATGTTATGTGAGTTTGTGGTAGTCTGTTCTGTTTGTCAAGTGCATTTTAACTAAAGGCTTTTCCTGCCTACCCGTTAGTGACATGGAGCTCCTTCACGACTCACCTAAGTTCACAGCTGTGCAAAACCATTACGTGGGATTGCGATAGTACGTTCTGCTCACGGCTACACAAGACCATTTTATGGAATTGTGTTAGTACGTTTAGTTACGGACTTACCCAAACCATTCTGAAGTGTTTATGTGTTTATGCTTTGTGGACAAGTTTGATGAATATATGAATTATGCGGTTTGCGAGTTGGTTGATATGTTGAGAATTTAAGGAATATGTGTTTCATGGATTTCATATGAATTTGCTTTGATTATGAATGTTTTCAATGGTTTTACTTGTTACCAATTATAAAACTGTTACCCACGAGCTTTAAGCTCACCCCTCGTTTGTTCCCATCTTTAGGTGACGAGCAAGATATCGAGTGATCGAGTCAAGAGTCAAGGCATCACTCCAATTTGCATATTTTGTTTTTGAAGTTAGATATTGTAAAACAAGGCTCTAGTCGCATTTTGAGCAATTATTGTTCTTGTAAAGTTTGTATGTTTGGATTATGATGTAAGGTGGCTCAAAATACCCACTAAAGCGTTGTAAAACTCTTATTTTTTTATGTGAATGAAATATATATACATTATGTTTGCTTATGACTTTTCAAGTCTTTACATTGTAAAATTTCAAGTTTTTATCGGGGTAGAAATTGTTTTCTGACTTCAAGGGAAAAACTACATTATTCTAGGATGAATTAGACAAATTTGTCTATATGGTGTATGACCTTTAAGTTTATTAATGATATAATGTAACGCCCCCTTACTGTAAGGTACACACCGGGACGCCCGGTCATTCTGGTACATATTCTACGATAAGGGCGAGCTACGTTCGATTACTACATTCGCTTCACATGGTATCATAACATTATTCACTTGTAAAGCATTATAAGAAATCACAATATTTTTAAAACCCAACTTTTCCTCATTTCATTTCTCAAAACCAAAAGTCAACCGTGAATCTTCCAACCTTAAATACATGTACATTAACAAAACCTAGTACAAAAGTACTACATGAAAGAGGAAAAGATATCAAATCTATCTAAGCCATCCAAAAATCCCAGCTGACCGACCTTTGAGCCATGACTTCTCTTGCCAAAACACAATCTACACGGTTGATAGAGCCTCTCAGTAGCTAGAGTCGTCTCTCGGTCCTGAAAAGGCAACGTTGCAATTTTGGTGAGTTTTGCGAACTCAATGAGGTAACCATCATCGATGGTTCACTCAATCCATGCAACACATCAATTC
>JAOTBA010000004.1:1209416-1222062 GCA_025629845.1 Erythroxylum squamatum | reverse complement strand
GGGGTTCAAAGAAAAGTTTATCACAATTCAACCCCCCTTCTTGTGTATCTTGATATTGTTATTAAGCATTGTATTAATGTGTGATTCACTTCATAGATCACCCAAAAGATCTCCAAATAGAAAACTCATCGTTAAATATCAAGACCAATGTGTCCTCTACTAGATGTCAAAGTTTCGTCCCAATTAAACCATGTTTCACCATTCGATCGTGAGCTTGATCAAAACTGCTCAATGCTAGAATTTCAGGATCCCAAAAGTCAATCCCAACTTTGATCACAAATTGTCAAAAAATCAAAACTTCGATCACGATTATGACCGTTGGATATGAACTACTACCAGTGTAGAGTAAGCCTTCAAAGTCTGAGCTCGATCGGACCACAAATGACTATCTGATCGAGGACTTAATCAAGACTGTTTAAAAGTTTCTCCCGCTTACTAATCTTTTCTCTCTTCACTCTCTTGTTTTTTAAATTTATTACAAGATGCAATCCTCACTCTCTCTTTATATAGCAGAAGAAGGAAGAAACCATATTAAATTCAAACACAAACCATTGTTTTTTGTTCAATTATGGAGGATTTTTTTAAATTATGGAGGGTTTAAATGTCAAATATGGAGGGTTGACTAACAAATCTCCCCCTGCCAACACATTTGACTGGCTAGTTGGAACAGACTGTTATCCCGGTAATCAACCTATATATTTTAAGTTTTCCTCTTGGTAGCGCCTTTGTCAACATATCGGAACCATTATTGTAGTGTGAATCTTCTCAAGTTCAAACTCCTTAGACTTCAATGCATCTCGAATCTAGTGATAACTGACATCGATATGTTTTGATCTAGAGTGAAATGTAGAATTCTTACCAAGATGGATTGCAATTTGGTTGTCATAATGCAACACATATTGCTACTACTTAAAATCAAGTTTTTGAACGAACTTCTTCATCCACAACAACTCCTTAAATTCTTTTGTTGCTGCAATAAACTCGACATTAGTAGTGTATAGTGAAACACACTTTTGTAGCCTCGATTTCCATATCATAGCTCCCTCTCCAAAATTAATCAGGTACCCTAAAGTAGATTTCCAAGAATCAATGTCTCCTACCATATCTGAATCTGAATAAGCAACCAATTCAAGTTCCCACTTCCAAAACTCAAACACAAGTTGGAAGTGCCTCAGAGATATCTCATAATCCACTTCACAACTTTCCAATGCTCTCTACCTAGATTAGATAGTAATCTACTAACTGTCCTTATTGCATGAGCTATGTCTAGCCTTGTACACACCATAACATATATCAAACTACCCACTGCTGAAGCATGAGCAACTTTCTCTATATCTTTCTTATCATCATCAATAGAAGGATTATACTTGGTACTCAACTTGAGTTGATTACCAAGTGGAGTACTTATTACTTTAGCCTTGTCCATATTGAATCTCTGAAGCACCTTCTTGATGTACTTCTCCTGGGACAATTATAACCTTCTAACTAGTCTGTCTCAGGAAATCTGCATACCAAAGATATATTTTGTTGGCCCTAAGTATTTCATAGTAAAAGACTTACTCAATTGCTTTTTCAATGCATCAATCCTGGAGATATTTTTGCCAACAATCAATATCATCAACATAGAGCAATAGAATAATAAAATCATCATCAGGGAATCTACGAACAAACATACAATGATCTGAAGTAGTCTTCATGTAGCCTTGCTGCTTCATAACATACTCGAACTTCCTATACTGCCTCAGTGCCTGTTTCAGACCGTAAAGACTTTTCTTCATTATGCAAATATAGTTTTCTTTTCCTTTCACCCTGAAACCCTCTGAATGCTCCATATAAATTTCTTCTTCTAGGTTTCCATGAAGAAATGTAGTTTTCACATCCATCTGCTCGACCTCTAAATCAAGATTTGCTACCAACCCAAGAATAACTTCGATGGATGACATTTTCACAACTGGAGAAAAGATTTCATCGAGGTCAATACCTTTTCTCTGAATGAACCCTTTTACAACCAATATGGCTTTATACTATGGACGTGAAGTATGCTCTTCTTGCTTCACTATAAACACCCACTTATTCTTCAAAGCTCTCTTTCCCTTAGGTATCTTTACCAGATCGTAAGTGTGATTTTGTTTCAAGGAACTCATCTCGTCTTGCATAGCCTCAAACCACTCCTTTTTGTGCTCATCTTCTAGAACCTTTTCATAAGTCTCAGGTTCTCCCCCGTCAGTCAGCAACACATACTTATGGATAGGATACCGAGTGGAAGGATGTCTAACTCTGGTAGATCTTCTAAGTGCAACTTCTGCTGGAGCTTCCGGTTCTACTGGTTGAACAAGATCAACATTATCTGTTTCAACCTATACGGGCTCATCTGCACCATCTTCATCAAACATATTATGATGAAGATCAACCTCTCCCTCTTGCGGGTTGCAATCAAAGGAAGTGGATCCAAGTCAGCCACATCATCACTAGATCCTGAATCTATCTTCTTTGATCTATCAATATCTTCAATGGTTTGATCTTTCGTGAATGCAATATTACAACTTCTAATAAGTTTTCTCTTAACTAGATCCCAAAACTTGTAGCCAAACTCATCCTAACCATAACCGACAAACACACATTATGGTGTCTTCGAGTCAAGCTTAGACCCCTCATCTTTGGGAATGTGCACAAAAGCCTTACAACCAAACACCCTGAGATGATCATAAGAAACACCTTTACTTGAACAAACCCTATTTGGTACATCAAACTGCAGAAGAACACTAGGAGTGAGGTTAGCAACATGAACAACTGTATATAAAATCTCACCCCAATATGACTGTGGTAGCTTGGCGTGTGATAGTAAACATCTGATTCTCTCCATCAATGTTCTATTCGTCCTTTCAACTAAGCCATTTAACTGATGAGTCTTCGGAGCAGTCTTCTCATTTCTAATACCCTGAGATCTACAATATTCATCAAATAAGCCAATTTACTCACCGCCATTATCTGTTCAAACACATTTCAGCTTCTTTCCTGCCTCTCTCTCAACTGATGCTTGAAACTGCTTGAACACATCTATAACTTGATTTGTGGACTTTAAAGTATAAGCCCAGATCTTCCTTGAATGATCATCAATGAACATCATAAAGTAACTAGCACCACCAAGTGTCTGTATCTTCATAGGACCACATAGATCAGAATGCACCAACTCTAATACCTGTGACTTCCTTGAAAGAGGATAGCTCTTGAAGGCGACTCTAGTTTGCTTGCTAGCTAAGTAATCACTGCACTTCTCGAGCTTTGCCTTTTCCATACCTGATAAGAGATTTTGTTTAGCCAAAAAAGACATGTCTTTCTCACTCATATGAGCAAGCCTCTTATGCTACAAAGTAAATGTCTCCTCGCTCTAAACTGAGTTGACATCGACATTGAAAACCTTTGCTGACATAAGGTAAAATTTTGACTGCTTCTAGCCTCTTGCTACAATCAAGTTACCCTTGGTGATTTTCCACTGACCATTCTTGAAGGAACTTCCAAAGTCATTTTTGTCAAGTTCACTAAAAGAGATAATATTCAACCGTATATCAGGAACATGTCACACATTTATGAGAACGAACCTAGAGGCATTACTAGTCTGCAAACACACATCACCACTACCAACAGCTCTAATCAAACCATCATTACCCATTCTTACAGGACCATAATCACCAAATCTGTAAGAAGAGAAGAAATGCTTGTGTGAAGTAGCATGTATGGTAACACCTGTGTCAATCACCCAACTAGTGTCCTGGCTGACAACATTAACCATGTCAGCCTCATTATGCAAAAGAAGATCCTCAATAGTGGTTGTGGCCCGTTATGTATTATTGTCACCATCATCATCATTCTGCTTCTCTTTGCCTTTGTTCTTTCTGTTCTCCCTTTTCAGTTTCCTGCAGAATTTCTTGACTTGCCATTCTGACCATAATGATAACATTCAATATTAGAATATTTACCTCGTGACTTGTTTATGCTTTTATCCCTATTCTTCAAACCTTTACTTTTACTTTTCTCCCTATTTTCTGTAACATGGACTTCTGAATATGAGAGGAACCTTTCTATTTAACGCTGGAATTTCAGGATCCTGAAAGTCAATTCCAACTTTGACTAAGAATCACTAAAAAATCAGAACTCCGATCACAATTATGACCGTTGGATATGAACTACTACTAGTGTAGAGTAAGCCTTCAAAGACGATCGGATCACAAACGGCCATCTGATCGAGGACTTAATAAAGACTGTTTAAAACTCTCTCCCACTTACTAATCTTTTCTCTCTTCACTCTCTTGTTTTTTCTATTTATTACAAGATGCAATCCTCTCCTCTCTCTCTTTATAAGGTAGAAGAAGGAAGAAACCAAATTAAATTCAAACATAAACCATTGTTTTTTTTTCAATTATGGATGTTGCAAATGTCAAATATGGAGGGTTGACTAACATAATTTAATTTCCTTATCACCCACCCTCTTCAAATCCTACTGTAACTCAACCTTCTCTCATCTCCAAATCCTATTATCATTAGCATAAGTTCTCAAATCCAAGGATTAGTTTTGTTGACATTGTTAAGTCAAAATGACTTCACGTCTAATAATTTTGGTGAAAATCAAATAATAATAATATTAGAAAGTGAGACAGAAGCGAAACTAAGATGAAAGAAAGTAAGACGAAGCTGAAGCGAAACTAAAACAAAAGAAAGGAAGACAAAGCGGAAGCAAAAGTGAGACGAAAGAAAGGAAGTCGAAGCGAAAGCAAAAGTAAGACGAAAGAAAGGAAGACAAAAGAAAGGAAGACGAAAGAAAGGAAGACGAAGCGAAAGCAAAAGTAAGATGAAAGAAAGTAAGACAAAGTGAAAGCAAAAGTGAGACGAAAGAAAGTGAGACGAAGCTTAAGCGAAACTAAGATGAAAGAAAGTGAGACAAAGCGGAAGTGAAACTAAGACGAAAGAAAGTAAGATGAAGCAGAAGCAAAACTAAGATGAAAGAAACTAAGACAGAAGCGATACAAAGATGAAGACCCGATACTACATCGGATGGTTAATCAGTTTGAGTTAGTTACAGGACTCAACTAAATAACTGTTTCTTCAAAGATCAAGAAACAAAAAGAAAGAAATGATTATCAAGAAGCAGTTGAAGACAAAGGCTATAAATATGAGTCAGAGTTGAAGACTAAAAAAATTTAGTGATTTTAAAGTTAGAGAAAAAGCTTAGTGATTTGAGATAGTGATCTTAAATATTTGTTGTGCGAAACATTAGAGCTATCATTTTTCTGTAACAAAGCTCGCATTATCTTTCTATAAAGAGAGAGGAAAAGTTGAGAGCCTGAAGAGGCTAAGTGAGAAAAATAATACTTACTGTAAAAGACCTGAAGAGGTTAAGTGAGAAAAATAATACGCGCTGTAAATGAAAAGAATACTTATACAGTTGAAAAGAATAGTGAAATCTCAGAAAGGATTCTGAGGACTGGACGTAGCCCACAGTTTGGGGTGAACCAGGATAAATTTGTTGTGTCGACTCTCTAACTCTCGAGTTTTAATTTTTATTGTTTTATACAAGTACTCAGAAGTTAATTGCAATACATTGTGATTTTTACTCAATAGTTTTGAAAAAGCAAGTTTTCAAAGAAATTTAAAAGGGGATTGTATTCGAGGAAAAGGATACACAATTCAACCCCCCATTCTTATGCATTTTGTATATTGAACGTAAAGTCTATACTAACGCGTGATTTACTTCACCATTCTGGAATGTATTTTTTGTGAATATAATTCGGGACATAAATATGAGCTAATGCATTTTTCATTTTGAAAATTAAAGGTGAAGGTACAAATTAAAGTGCGAGTGTGTTGTTGCGGTGAAGATTTATAATAGAAATACAGTTTGACAATAATTGTGTCATTAGTTGTATACAAGTGCACGGAGAGATTCATGGTCTGAGATAAAGACAAGCCAGCTAACGTGTTTAAATGTACATAGAAGTAGAAGAATTTATGATCTTAGATACAACCCCACCAAAACATGTATCATTTTTTTTAAAGGAAGAAATAGTTTCATTCATAAGTCCTAAATGATAGGAGATGGACTCCACAGAAATAGAGTAAACACACCAATAAAAGAAATTGAGATAAAAAGGGACACATAAAATTACGTGGTTAACAAATATGGGGAAAAACCACAAGCAAGAATAGAAAACTTTCCACTATAAAAAACAAAGATTATAAGAGAAAGATCTCACAATCTATGCCAAGAATTAATAACACAAGGTTATAGGAAAGAGATTTTAGGATGTGGAGAATCCTAAGGGAAGGTCTCCATATATAGCCTCAAACGAGGCTTCCTATTCCACACACTTCCGATGTGGGATAAAAAAACCAACAATTTCCCACTTGGAGATTTGACTAAGAACCAATCAATCTCCACACCTTTCTTATTATCTTGCCATTTCTCTGATGTTTGCGTCTCTACCAAGCTATATAAGGATCTACACCATATGGATTTATAAGTGTTGATTGGTTTTGTTAATGCATATGCTAGGTTCTCTTTTTGTGAATTTTCTGCATGTCCATACTTTCACCTTCCACTACTTCATAAACAAAATGATATTGAACTCCTATGTGTTTATTTATAGAATGAAAAGTTGGATTCTTTGCAATATGCAAGGCACTTTAACTATCACAATACAAAGGAATATTCTCTTGTTGGTGCCCAAGCTCCTCTAAAAATATTTTTATCTAAATTGATTCTTTGCAAGCTTGTATAGCTGCCATATACTTAGCTTATGTTATAGATAGTGCTACAATTATCTATAATTTAGACACCTAACCCATAACTTCTTCTACAATTGGAAACACATTGCGCGTAGTGGATTTTTTTTATTAGGATCGCTTGAAAAATAATAATCAACATAGCCGTTACAATAAATTAAGATCCTTCATAACATAGAGTAGCATATGAGGTCCCTTTAATATATCTTAGGATCCTCTTTATAGTCAACTAGTGTTTTTAACTAGGATTCGTCATGTAACGACTAACCACTCCCACTGCATATGCAATTTCTGGTCTTGTGAAATTCATGGTGAACATTAAACTTCCATAGTTGATGCATATGGTACTCTAGACATCTCTTTCCTCTTTGCTTCACTGTTAGGGCTTTTACTTGAGGATATCTTGAAATTAACAAGAAGAAGGGGTAGAGATTGACTTACAATCTTACATATTAAAGTTTCGTAAGATTTTCTTTAAGTAATTCTTCTGAGAAAGCCAAATCTTCCTATTATTTTTGTCTCAGTAAATTTGAATCCCTACAATCTTATTTGCTGGTCCTAAATCCTTCATTTTAAAATTCCCAGCTAACTGAGCCTTCAAATCTTGAATACAATCTTTGTTGGGGCTTCTAACCAACATAGTGTCAATATACAATAATAATACATTGAAATCATTATTACCAAACCTCTTGAAATATACACAATGGTTCTCAATAGATTTGTTGAATCCACAACTCATTATGAAGGAATCAAATCTTTTGTACTAACATCTTGGCACCTGTTTTAAACTGTAAAATGATTTGTTCAATCTATAAACCAAGTTACCTTTCCTTGGTTCTTCAAAACCTTCTAGTTGATGCAAGTGAATTTGTTCTTCAAAATCTCCATGAACAAACACAGTCTTTACATCAAATTGCTCTAAATATAGATCAAATGTAGCACACTTAGCCAGGACAATCTAAATTGTTTTAAGATGAACTATAGGTGAAAAAATGTCTATAAATTTAATATCTTCTTTCTAAGCATATCCTTTTACCACTAACCTTGCGCGATATTGCTCCACTTGATCATCATTATTATATTTGATCTTGTACACCCATCTGTTGCCAATGGGCTTTCTCCCTTATGATGGTGGCATAAACATCTATGTCTTATTCTTATGAAGAGCTTCTATTTCTTCCTGCATTGCTACCATCCAAAGTGACGCATATGAGCTATCTTGTGCTTTTCGGAATGTTGATGGTTCTCCATTTTTTGTTAAGAGACAATATGTAACATTGCCCTCCATAATATAATCAGACTACCAGGTTGGGTTTTTCCTTTCACTAGTTGACCTTAGAACTTCTGTATTTTCAGATTTAACTAGTTCTTGCTCCTCGTGATTTGATATAGCCTTAGTAGAAACTTTTTGTTCAATCTTCCTTTCTTCCTAAATTGTTATAACCTCAAAATTTTCTTTAAATGTGCTACTTTAATCTTCCTCTTGCAATTTATCCTCTACAAATATGACATCTCTGCTAATGACGAGCTTGTGAGTAGTGGGATCCCACAGTTGATACCCCTTGACTCCATCAACATACCACATAAATCTACATTTTCTAGATTTTGGATCTAGTTTCGTGTTATTTTAGGTATTGTATATCACAAACATAGTACTTCCAAATATGTGTAACTGAGAATAATCTTCTGGTTTACTAGTCCATATTCCATCAGTGTCCTCAAATCAATTGATGTTATTGGTGATCGATTAATTACTTAACAGGTGGTCTTCACCGCTTTTATCTAGAAAGATTTTTCCATACTTGCAGTTCTCAATGGGCTCTAGTTCTTTCAAGCAGAGTTTAGTAAGAGTTCGGTCACTAAGCTTACAAATATCTCACAATGACATAACTTATATTTTTTATCATTTTATTGACCGACAGTAAATAATCTACTTGTCATAAGAAGAATTTACTCTTCTTAAAAGTCTAAAAAAGTTTGGTAGCTTGGTTTATCTTTATAAAGTAAATGCATTAATAAAAAGAAGGAAAAGTTTCACAATATATATCAAAGTGGACGAAGTAACACAGTCTTGAAACGATTAGCAAGGCAGATTTACAGGGGATAACATACTGCTTATGCAAGAAATCTTTAAAGATTATAATTCTAAAAGGATTATTAAAAGTTGTTACTGGAAGATAAATTTTTGTACGGCTTTTGATACTATTAATTGGAAGTTTATACAACTTTGTCTGAAGGCTCTTGAATTCCCAAGGAATTTTATTAGTTGGATTTTGATGCACTTACAAATTGCTTCTATCAGTATTTTTGCGAATGAGATTCTTGTCAAGCCATTATCTTGTGCAAGAGGTACTAGACAAAGGGATTCTCTCTCCCCTTATTTATTTACTCTAATTATGGAAGGCCTATCTTGACTCATCCACATGGTTATAGGCCCCAATGATAGGTTTCGTTACCATAATAAATGTAATGCTTTGAAGCTTACCCGTTTGATGTTTGCTGAAGACTTGATCCTTCTTTTAGGGGCAAACACACATTCAGAGTAGTTGCTCAAGGAACTTCTTATGAAGTTTTCCAAATGGCCTAGTCTAGTAGTGAATTTCAATAAAAGTATTTTGTACTACTTAAAAGATGTGCAGAATCCTGAGGAATTATCCAGGATCTCTGAACTCCAGTTGAATGATCTTCCTCTTAAATACAGGGGAGTTCCTATTTCGTATGCAATGCAAAGCCAAAGTATTCACAATGTATTTCTCTCATAGAAAGGATCAAAGCTCGAATTAATATCTGGCAGAATATATTCTTATCGATTGCTGCAAAGGTTACTTTTATAATTTTTATGCTGGGAAACCTCTACGCTACTGGATATCTCATATAATTCTTCTGAAGAAAGTCATCAAAGGGATTAATAGCATCATGAAAGCTTTCTTATGGTCTGTTTCTAACAACTCTAAGAAAGCTAAAGTCAAATGGAGTGATGTAACCATTCCTAAAAAGCAAAGGGGACCAAGGATTGTCCCTATTTCTCTTATTCAAAAAGTGCTTCTTTGCAAAAGGATTTGGAGGCTCTTTGATGATAAACATTCTATCTGGGTCAAATGGCTGCATGAAACATATCTCAGTAATGAAATTTTTGGTAATTGTCTACTTCAAGGGAGTACTCTTGATTCTTCTTGCAAATGTATAATTTTAGACAAGTTATTTTTCCTTTGATTATGATGGAGGACCATCAAACAAAGCCTTGGAAGATATGTCCAACATAGGCTTTGAAGCCCAAGAAGAAGAAGTTGGCCTCAACATTCTCCTACAATACCAAGCTTTATGGAAACCTTTTGGGGACTCTAAAGCCTTGGTCCAAGTTGATGATCTTGAAGCCCAAATGGAGCCCATAAGGGAGAAGGCTCTCGGCCAAAATCAAGTCACACGTTGTCCTATAACTTGACTTGGCCAAGAGAAGGTATAATATTTCAACCTATGGTATGTTTTCAATAAGAGCAATTCATTGCTCATAAGTTTTCTATTTAATGTGTTTAATTCTTATTTAGTGTGTTTTAATTCGTATCCTTAATTTTCCACATTAATACATGTATAGTGGATAATTGTGGACAGTTTTTTTTTTTGGTTATGAATGTGTCATTAAGAGTCCATTAGGAGGTGAGAAACTTGAATCATGTGATTCTCTACCTTCTTTTTAGCTAAGTTTCCTATTTAAGTCATGTTTTGTTTCCTTTTGAACGAGATTTTTTTTATGAATGAAAAATCTTGAGAATTATTCTCAAATTTAGAGTCAATTTGCTTTTGGCTATTTACCGAAAATAGAACAAGGGTTTGTTAGCTTTCCAAAAACTTCTACTTTTTTTTCAATTTTCTTCTTCCTTTCCCAAAACAGTATCATTCCTGACCAGTTTCACCATCTTGTCCATAACTTTTCACACACACATCAAAATACGAAACTTCCTTCATCAAAGTTGTAGCTGACTTCTTTCTCTACAATATTTCCTTTAGAACCACCCCCAAATTCCATGTAGTTTTTCCGCAAATTACAAAACAATCCGCTTCTAATTCCTAATCCAAAAAACACAAACTAGACCAAACTTTTACTTATCATCACCCATCACCTCCAGCCAAATTCCGATCAACAAAACAATCACATGCCATCAAATTTTGGTATCAAAGCCTACGTTGTGATCCTACATCAAGTCATGTTGACATCCCCACCCAAAAATACACCCAATCCGCTACATACATCCAAACACCCAATCAATCCGACGCCCCAAGACATTGATGCTCTTATTGCCACCATTGAAGCCCTAAGCCTAGAACTTGCAGCCTCCAAAGCTAAAGAAAGAGCCTATCAATCCATGAAACAACCAACGTCATCAAGCCGAAATCCAAATCCTCCCCCTTTCCCACCTTTAAGTCATTTCCCAAGAAATTACACACCCAGAATCCCAATTAGGTTCGACTCTAATCCCACCTTTGAAGAGCCGTTTGACTTGGAGAATGAGGAAGTTTTTGATGAATTTAGAGAGGCCACTCACACCAATATAGGAGGACCGAATTTAGGATGAAGAGGAGAGACAAGGCTGCAGGCTAGAAGAGGTAGACCTATTACTCCACAACACTCACAAAATGACAACATGTTTAATTTCAAATTAGACATACTGGAGTTTTCTGGAAAGCTTGATGCAGAGGCTTTCAAATATTGGTTCTATATGTAGAGAGGGCTTTTGAAATGAAAGAAGTTGATGAGGGGGGAAAGATGAAGATAGTAGCCCTAAAATTGAAGGGTTATGCCCCACAATGGTGGGACAATTTGCAGAAAAGAAGAGTAAGAGAAGGAAGGCCACGTTATCAAATATGGCAGCAAATGAAACATGAAATGGAGGAGGCTTTTATGCCACCCCAATATAGACAAAGGCTTCTTGATCGGTTGTTTAGTCTTAGACAAGACAGCAAGAGTGTAGAAGATTACATCATGGAGTTCGAGCATTTGATGATTAGTTGTGACTTGAGTGAAATCAAGGAGCTAGTTTGTGCAAGATTCCTCAAGGGCCTCAAAATTGACATCCAAGACATGGTAAGCTTCTATCCCTATAAGACTTTGCAAGAATTAAAAAGGCTTGCCATGAGAAGTGAATTGTCTCTTAAACACACTCAAAACCAAAAATTCCTTCCAAAATATGCCCAAACACCACAAAAGCCAATTAGCCAAAATTTTCCTTACCAAAATCCTTCACCACCCACAGCTCCACCACCAAAACCATTTAACCAAACTCCTCCACCAAAACCAAATGCCACACCAAGCCCATACACTCCAAAATTTCTTCCACAATCGCCAAAATCCAAACTTAGGTGCTTCAAATGTCAAGGCTACGAACACTTCCAAGCCGAACGCCCAAATAGAAAAGTCATGACCATACAAGAAATGGAGGCTATTGATTATGAAGTTGAGAAAGAATTGTTGTTTAGTGCTAATGTTGAACATATAGAAGATTGAGATAGTGATGAGACTATTGAAGCTAGTGGTTACAACGTTGATGCTGAGATGCTTGTTTTGATGAAAGTATTGAGTAGTGATAAAGAAGTTGAAGATTGGAGGAGAAAATCACTTTTCCATATGAGATGTGTGACCAATGGAACGATCTGTGAAATTGTCATTGATAGTAGAGCGTGTGAGAATGTGGTCTCAAATGAGATGGTTGACAAGTTAGCCCTTAAAACCGAGCCCTTACCAAATCCATAAAAGCTAACTTGGCTTGACTCCAAGCATGAGATCAAAGTCAACCGACGGTGTCTTGTCCCATTTGCAATTGATAAATATGTGGATGAAGTATGGTGTCATGTCATTCCAATGACGGCATGTCAC
>JAOTBA010000004.1:1136196-1146827 GCA_025629845.1 Erythroxylum squamatum | reverse complement strand
ATAGCAGTGTAGCACACTGATTATTATCAATATTATACTGATCTATAGCCTATTGGCTTAGAGGTTCTATTAGGTTCTTAAAGGTGCAAATTTGTGATGTTTTTCCTTTTATATAAGACATTTTGGATCGAACACTCCTGCAGCCGAAGCTTTATTCAGATTCGACTCAAACTCGAATCCAATCAAACTGAGATTTGTTCAAATTTTTCTATCTACATATTCTTAAAATCATCCAACGAAACCAAAGAAGAGGGCAAAAGTTAGTATTTTTCTCATATCTCAACTGTGAGGTATAAACCAGATGAGATCTTTCATTCTTAATGAAAATGTGTCGAGGCAAAAGGTAATGAATCACACTTGCAAAGACTGGAGTATGGTTGAGCATATACAAGAAGACTTGCAGTCTTGTATTAGTTCGACATTAATCAGTTATCACCTTCTGCTGAGTCATCCTGGCCAGGAGAGGATTTGCAGCAGTTGAACCAGAAAACAGGCTATAAATCTTGGCAGTTTCTCAAACTTCAGTTTTCTTGTTGAAGAAAGGGGCAGACAGTCCTCAGATCCTTGTATTATCCGCATTCATGTCGGGATCCAAACCTTCACAAAATGTAAGTCTGAGAATTGAATGCACCACAGAAATTCAGATACGTAATACTTTCTGCAACAAGCAGTACAGGCTCCATGAATTTTCAATCAGTTCCGACCTAAGCAACACCCCTGAAATATGTCCTTTCAGTGCAGGAAGCAAATGCACTTCACATGACAGAACAAGCTAAAGCAGATTCTTTCCTCTTAGTGGCATTGCTGGCCCAGAGCTCTGTGTGACAATACAACAATAATCACTTTCAAATTCCTCTTCTCTAACAAAGTAAAAAGGATTATCATAAACTGAATTTCCTTCACCAACAGTATTATATGCCTAACAGATTACCGTAAATACCTACCTCAAAAACAAAAACCAAAATGAAGCTCAAAACACAGTAAGCAATGACATTATTCTCAACAAGCCCACCCCCTAGCAGCCACAGTGGAAAAAGAAACGAAAAAAGAAACATAGAGCTACTTATCCTGCTTAGCGTGTAATTAATCCAATCATCAGTAACAAAAATGCATACCAGGATGTGAATAAAAGTAAATACCTTAATTAACTAACCAATCACGTTATGAGATGAATATCAGATATATCACTAATCTAGGCTTAATAAAAGATAAGCACTAGGCTCCAATACTCCAGTTTATTTTTTTTGTTTTTCCTGCTGAAAAATGACATGCGGACACACTGGAAATATAAAGAATTTGGTTGTCTCTGAGAAATCACTAACTTACACATGCCAACAAACAGTAACTTCATACTACAAATGGCGACAATCATTTCACCAATTGTTTTAGGGAAGTCTCATTATGTAAACCCAAAAGTTACAAGGGGTATGCCTGCAACACGTATTTTTCACTCATTATCTGTCAAATTACTGTATGTCTGTCATTTCCTGTCCAATAATCAACTTGTCAAAGGTTGGTCAAATATTTGTAATCTGGAAGAAGTAGCTACCATAAACAATTTAAAAGGGCATAACATTGGTGAGTGCTTACCTATGATTATTGCTCTGTACCTGGATCAATTCAATACTCATTTCACAATCATCTATGACTTCAGCACTAAATTCCAGATTGTGATTTAGCCAACATAAATTTGGAACACATGTTACGTTTTGCATTTTCAATAAAAATAAGCTTGCTGATGACAAAACATCTTCAAATGTCTCGGATATAAAGAAAGAGAAGCAGGAAAACAGTAGGAATGCTATTTTAACCAACATAGTTTTGGAATATATGGTTTCCTTTCTACTTTCGATTACAACGAGCTTGTTCATGACAACACGTTCCTACATATCTAAAATAAAAGGATAGGGATGCTGGATAATGCCACTTCCATGACCCGAATTAAAGAATATAACAAACTCGATTGTATACATACAATTCTGCCAGTAAGGTAACAAAATGGACATACAAGTGTCAACAGAACCTAGCCAGTCAACAAAAGTGGGGTCCACAAAACTTTATTTTATTATGCCAATTCCATTTCAAATGAGAGTTGATATATTTCATCGACCAATGTGAGAAGAAGAAACGGCTCTGAAGCTACATTGTATATTTATATTAAATGGCGGCAGCTTATATCAAAATTTTCTGTTCTTTGCAAGTTCAATGTTAAAAGTACTTCTTGATATTTTTCTATGAGTTGCACACATAAAAATGGTAAATGTAAGATCAATAGGTGCCTAGAAATTCATTTGGTTGCTTACAAGTTGCTTTTACTAGAATCACACTTTTACCATAAAAGTAACTGATCAGTAGCAAATTTGAATGATTTTTCTACATGGATTACATCACTAGCTATGCCGAAGGTGAGGCATAAATCTTTCATAAGATCCAATATTCCATCGTATGTGTGATAACTTGAATTGTCATAGTAAAGAGGTTAGCTCACAACAAATAGCCAACTCTATAGAAGTGGAACTCTTCATATTAATGATTTTTGCAGTCAACTACGTAGAGATTCATGCAAACTAAATGTGCATGACTTATGTCATTAACTAACTATAGATTTATGCAGTTCTCGAACAATCATGCTTTAGATAATTGATATCTCAAATACTGTAACATTAAGACAACCCACTAGTCATGAAAATTTCCATCTAGTCAAGGGAATGAAAACCTTCAATTGGCTCCATTAAATGCACACTCAGCAAAAGAAGGAAATCAAATAACTGAAATATAGAATACGCAAGCCAATTATGACTGTACATAAGTTATCTGGCTTCAGAAAGATATTTCAGTCTCTTAAGCTGATGAGCAACAATCTATCATGAAATAGCTTGCAACAAAAGCTCAGCAAAAACAGTCAATTTTGAAAACGAGAAGCCCGCGCAGTTGTCAACAAACAACAAATAAAGACAGTTCATTTGTTCTTCAAGTAACGGAACACCAAGACAACAAACCTAAATTAGCCTTGCTTGATCCTAATAAATGTCAATATAGAGAGGGAAATAACCACAATGTAAAAGTTGAATGCAACCAATGGAACATTCATTATCTGCTTGGATTCCAGCAAATTTTACAGCCTGTTGGGCCTGACAAGTAAGCCATGCTCACTAACGAAGCCTAAATGTCTGCAGATGACAAATGTACTTCAGGCACCTGCCTTACCATTAAGACTGATGCCATGTCCACTTAAAAAAAAAAAACGAGAAAGGAGTGAATGCGCCATTCAGATAACTAAAGATAAATACAAAGAGATACTTAGTAAGCAACAATGAAATGCACGCTTCCTTCACTCTTCAAATAATACAAGCAAAGAAGACTGGAATCTTTGACTCGTGATACAAATTGCATTTTCCTCAAATTGATTAGAAGTAGAAAAATGTAATTTGCTTGTTGCGGCTGTAATACCTACAGCTTTGAAAAAATAACCAGTGCAGATATAACAATATCTATTACAAGATTGTTATGCAAACTATTTAAATTCAAAGACACTGCTAGGCTGTTGTGAAGCAATGAATCAGTAAGCATAACCCAAAATTCTAGGGAAGCTCTTGCTGACAGAAAAGCATTCAACTTATTAAAACATCTACTCATTAAATAGACAGTTTTCCAATTTACATTTGAAGCTACACAGAAACAGGGACTAACATTAAACCTTCCACAGTGTGATCAAGGTCCTTGCTGAAAACAAAGAAGGAATTAAAAAAAAAAAATCATTTTTACCCTTTCATCCTACAGGTTCATGACTTAACAATCAGTTGATATCAAGTTCCCCAGTCATCCACATCCAGGCTCCCAAATCACTTCAGATAGCTGTTAACACAACGAAATGGCAATGCTATATCCTCAATCCTGGCAATAAGCACAAAACGATATCAGCCCATAATTAAATAAACAAAATGCAAGTGTAAATATCACAAATATGTCCAACATACAATTCACTTGGAATTCAAGTACTCCCAAAAACCGTTAGCTACATGTCTCTATTGGCATCATTGATCTAACTAGCAACTAAATGTGGCAATAAAAGTTCGATATACCAAAATCAAACCTTTTCTTTCCTTATGATGAGACTCGTGAACCTTGTATGTATCAGAAGTGGCTGAAGATAACCACATCCCAGGAAATAAACACTGCAAAAACACCATAAAGACAGTCAATTCATCAGCCAACAGTGCAAAAAACCCAACATCTACGAACTCATAAATAAAAAGTTTGGAACTTTGGGTCTTACATCAAGCTGCTTCTGCACAAGCTTAATCCTCTTCTTGGGTTTCCTGGAGGGCTTTGACCCAGTCAAAGAATAGATATCCTCAGCAATCTCCTGTTTGGTAAGCGAAATCGAGAAGTACACTCTCTTCACTTTCCCTTTTCCCTTCTCGTTTTTATTCTCAGACACCTTCGCACTATCACCACCCAACTCATACCCATCATTTCTCTCAACCCTAACATTCATCTCTGCTCCTCCACAACGACTAACTCTCTTCTTGGAGCTCCTCCTCGCACCTCTACTCGCATTCGCATCAGCACTAGCCTTCTTCTTAGTAACCAGCCCTCTAGGCCTCAGATTCCACACCTTTTGCTCCGCTGCTCCCGAACCTTCCACATTCCAAGTCTTATTTTCATCAGAAGCTGCTCCTCCATCACCGTTCCTCTTCGCACCAAGCCAAATGAACAGCTTCGACTTCTTGTCAACCTGTCCATCAACAGATTTCATCTCCAAGCCCTCATTCCTCTGATCAACACCCAATTCCCTAGCAGTAGACTGGTGGGAAGACTCGCCTAAGTGCTTACGAACGCGGTGGTGGTTGCCGGAGTTGTTCTTGGACCAATTGAGACCTTGAAAAGTGAAATTGTGGAGTGGCTGATGAGGAGGTTTCACGGTGGTCGGAGGATTCATTGCCAAGTGTTCAGTACTAGGATTTGATTGCCTTTGGGTCTCTGAAACAGAAGGAAACACCATAGGAGACTCGAGAATTGAGAGAAGAAGAAAGAAGCGGTTACACACAGGTTATGCTTTTTTTCTTTGGGAAGGTAACAAAAAAAGTCTTCACTTTCCACTTTGTCTGGTCCATATTGCCCCTGTGTGTTATCTATATTTACTATGTTTGGCAAGTCAATGATGGCTTGGCTAGCAATAGAGTCTGACACACATATCTGCTCTGGTGATAAATATGATGAAAACTTAAATACAATTGATTCACTTGTTTGTTTAATAAAATTATAGTATAAAAAAATTAATAAAATTTTTATTATTAATTGACCATTAAATATAATTATAACTTTTAAAAACCAAAAACCTTGATTAAAAAAAAAACGTATATATATTCATTTTTAAATTTTTAAATTTTACATTTTTAAAATATTTAAATTTATTAGTGGACAAAATAATAATTTTTAGAAAAAATAAAAAATATATCATTAATATTAGAATAAAATATTTAGAAAAAATTTAATTAATTAAGTCTAAACTAAATTATTATTCCTAAATACCATTCATTGAAGATCTATTTACTTTCAGAACAGGGGATTTACCATAAATACAAAGATGGACACTATTCATATTGGTTCATCTCTAGCTTTTGTTTCAAAGTGACTACTGAGCAGTGAAGGGAAACAAAAATCGTAAGTTCGAGAGAAGGTGATCTGAAGTGCTCTTCTTGATTTCAGGCACTCCTGCTTCAACTTCCCACATCCATGAATGCATTCTGTTAGTCAAATGATCTGGGAAAATGAACAATAAATATTCTCATTCAACAACCTACAATGCCTGAATGCAAATTTCACCAAGAAACAAGGATCCGGGAGTGAGGCAAGTCGGGAACCGTATGTTTTTAAACCTTCTTAACACGCTCATGCTGGCATTCAAGAAGAAGGTAGATGTATCCATGTTAGTTGCTCCAGACCATGCGGGCTGAATTTGACAAGCCTGCCAAATTTCAGAATCCTTATAACCAGATGAATCAAACACAAACAGCTCTTAAATACTGGCAATCAGCCAATTGATACATTTGGAACCTTTAGACTACATTATCAGTCTGAACAGTGACATATACCACCAGAGATCATAGGAGCAGTGTCCTCATTCCCGAATAAATATTGCGATGTTCATAATCAATACAGATCACCAAGGCCAAGTAAAGATTTATGGAGAATGTAAATGCTGTGGAAGCACCTCAATGAATAAACTCAATCTAGTACCGAAATATGAGGGCTGATACCATGATCTGCACAACTGAATAGCATGCTTTCCGAAGCAATTCGGGGGAAAAATTTACATGTGGGATGAGTCATCCTGTGAAGGAATAGTATGTGCCACTTTTGAAGCTGGATTACCAATCAAAACCAGAGACACTAGATTAACTACAAATCTATGATACTTCATTATTAGCTAGGTTTCTTGGCAACAAACACTCAAAATAATGTTTAAGAGCAGCTGGACACATTCCATATGCGCGAGCTAGGAAGCATTTTTCACTGGTTGCAACAATGCTTGCAACGGAGTACTTAACTGTACACAAACCCTTTTCCATAACCAGCTTTTGGAATCTATGTCGAGGTTTTATGCGTTTTTCTAAGTCAAAACACAAAAATGCAGGAAAAGCAACAAGATCATGCAAAGAGCCACCCATCTCACCGCACAGGTAGTTCACTTTGTCAACTATCATTTCTGGGCTTTGGTTCATGATTTTTGGTGCTCTATGGATCATACTACAGACACTTGAGAAACTAATCCCGGCATCGAGAAGACAATCAAATCGTTCCTGCAATTCCGTACTAGTGCCATGCAAGTGAACAAAGATCTTCAAACATAAAGCATTCTCTGCAAATCCTATTCCATGCACAAAGTCAAGCTTATTCCTCGTATGGACAGGAGTTCTAGATGCTCGGATTATTTCTAAGTAAGCTCTATACTCTTCATCGATGTCATCATTAGAATCACTCATGGAATAACTAGCTAACAGTGGATGATTTCCTTTCTTGATTTCATTGAAAAACCACAAGTGTAGGTCCAAAGCTCTCATCACATGAGGCAAATTCGCCATTTTATTTCTTCCCATTATATGAGAATACTTTCGAGCAACAGATTCCAACTCTTCATCACTCAATTCAAAATGTCTTAGTAAACCTTGAACTGATATCACGTTCTTGTCCAAATCAAAATTGAATATCTCAGGTCTCTGTAACAGTAATAGACAAGCATCCTTCTTTGAAACATCAAACCTACAAAAAAAGTTTGCTTTTTGGACAATATCTTCTATTGAGTAATCAACAAAAATTCTCTTGCTTCTTCCCATTAACTCTCCCATTTTTCCCTTCTCACAACCCAAATCATAAAAAACCCGAATCTTCTTGCAAGTCTCAAACCACGCATCAACATTTTCCGTGACATAACTCCGTAAATTAAAATCTAAAAGCAGAACTCTCAAATCATCGAGCAAAGCCTCATTCTCCCCATCAAATTTACCATTCAACAAATAAGGAAAAGTCAGACAAATACCAATCACTTGAACCTTAGAAAATCCATAAATCAAAAAACCAGAAAGTCTAGACGTTAACTCCTTCGAACCCTCTCCAAAAACAGAAGTTTCCTCTCTACACAAATTGCCCAACTTGTTCCATGGAAACCCAAAAGCAGAAAGCGTACAAGAAGCATTCAAAGGAGCCACATCCTCAGAAAAGAAAAACTTGTTTTTGGGCAAAAACCCATGAACCTCATTGTAATCAATTCCGATGCTTTCGTAAAAGAACTCGAATTCGTTAATGGGATGGTACCTTAGGAACTTCTGGAACGACTTGGGGAAATCCGACACCTTGAAACCAACATCGCTGTTCAAATTGGCGATGAGGTTAGAAAGCGAGATAATCGAGTACTTGCTTATGTTCTCGGCGTAAGTAAAAGGCACTAATCTCGTTAGATGAAGGTAGTCCGTGAGCACTTCCTGCGCCTCTTTCACAGCTCGTGATTTGTACTTGGAAGGGATTTTCGAGAGAGATGGAAGCTTCGGGAGAGAGGTGAAATGGCGGGAAATCATGGTACAGAGAGATTCCAACGTTGTGGACTTTCTCTGCGATTCCTAGGGTTTCTGCAGAGTCTAAAGACCTTTCGCCACTCTCCACCATTGAACATTTGAATCCTTTTCTTTCAATAAAAATTGAATAATAATAATAATAACAAAAACTGAAAGAGGGGCATATTAGTAATTGTCATGACTCAATCTGAGCCCATAAAATCCTTGACTTTCAATTTTCAAAATGTTTCCGTACTCTCAAAAACCCACCAACAACTATCACCACCTCTCCTCTCCGTTACCGATGATCCAAACACCGGAATACTTCGTCTAGGCAAAATGACGCCGCGAGGAAGCGTAGGACATGACGGCGACATCGTCCTCTGCGGAAGTGTTGGAACGAATCGGCTCCGAGGAAGTGAGTGGAAGGCAAAGTAGGGTTTCGTCTCCAGAAGATTCGAGAAGAGACCGAAGCCACCATCAAGATCGCCGACGAAATTGTTGTACGCATGTCGTTTCTATTCTTTGTACTCCTTAACTTTGCGTGACATAGATTTCGTATTGTTCTTAAAGAATGAGGTTCTTATTGTTTTGCTTAGGGACATGAAGAGCGTGTGATAATTATAAGTTCCAGAGATAATGAGAATGTTGTGACTGATGCTGAGAACTCGCTCAAGCAAATTGCATCATTGATTTTAATGGTTGGTGTTAATGTTGGAAGCAATGAGTTGAGTAATTACATGAGAGGTATTTGTATGTCTGCCCAAAAACTTTGAGAAACTGAGGAATTATTCAGGGGCTATGAGATCACATTACTGGCTCCTGATCAGTTGCCTCTTTCTGCTTCTGCTCGTGAGTCTGATCGAGTTGTTGCAGGTCGGTGAGCGCAGTGAATTGAGTACAGATTCAAGTATTACGACGAAGAAGTTAGTTTAGGAAAAACCCGCCTAGACAAGTGAATTCAATCAGTCTGACATACAACTATTATGCAACTCGACCATCTGAGACACATGTGAACCCAAATTAAGGTGATCCAATGATTAGAATTCATTCCAGCATTCCCTATTTTAAACAACTAAGTTATCGTTTATTAATCGGAGTAAAAAATAAGAATAAAAATAGAGATAAAAAGTGAGAATCGAAAATGGAATAAAATTACTAATTATGTGCATTCGGTATATAAGAACTAAGTCTTTGATTAGTTAGGCTTATATTATTAGAGTTTTTGTCAAAACTTTTTGCTGTAAATCTTTTCTTAAAAGAATTTTTCTTAAAAGCTAGTTGACTGTTTAGCTGTCATTTAAAAAAGAACTTTTCGAAAGAGCTTCATAAAGTAGGCTGTTTGACAGCATAAAAATAAAAAATGCTTTTAATTTTAATTATATTTTATTTTGTAATAAAATTATTTATGCATATAAATATTATTTAAAGTATATTAAATAACATGCAAAGCACAATATATTAATTATTATATAATGTTAAACCATATGAAAAATAAATGAAAATATATCTAACCAAATCTTTTATGTGGATTATAATATAAGTAAAACTAATATCAACAATGAATATTAAAACATATAAAAAGTCAAATAATATTATATAAATTTAAAAACAAATATTCTAAGTAAGATGAGTTTGTAAGATAAATGTGAATATAAGTTTGTGAGCATTGTAGGAATTATGTGTAAAATATAAGGACAAAAGGAACTAAAAAAATTTATTAATTGATCTGAAAAATCTACACAAAAAAATCATTTGAGAAGCTTTTTTAGAAGCTTCAAATTTGAGTTTCTTAAAAAATTGTATTTTGACTATCAAAAAAGTCATATCTATTAAAGAAGTACTTTTTTTAGTTTACAGCCAAACATTTATTTTTCTTTAGAAAAAGCCGTCTGTTTGGATAGAGAAAAGTGCCTATTGACCTCCCAAAAGTCTATCCAACACAAACAGCCTTTTTTTAAAGAAAAATGAATGTTTGACAGTAAAATAAAAAAGTACTTCTTTAATATTTGTGACTCTTTTTGTAGAGCTTTTTTTGGGAAAATTTTTCATATCAGTTAATGAAATTATTTTTTAGTCCCTTATATCCTTATTTTTTACACATAATTTTCACAATACCCACAAACCCATCTTCTCGTTTATCTTGCAAACTTATCTTACTTGAATATTTATTTTGAAATTTATATAATATTATTTGGTTTTTTATATGTTTTAATATTTATTTTTATATTAGTTTTACTTATGTTATAATACATATAAAAGATTTAGTTAGAAATATTTTTATTTATATTTCATATGGTTTAAAATTATATAATAATCAATACATTGTACTTTGCATATTGTTTAATATACTTTAAATAATATTTATATGCATAAATAATTTTTATTAAAAAATATAATTAAAATTAAAAATATTTTTATTTTTATCTTACCAAACAGTCTATTGTATGAAGCTCTTTAAAAAAAGTTCATTTTTAAATAACAGTCAAATAGTCAACTATCTTCTTAGAAAAATTTTTCTCATAAAGGATCTATAAAAAAAAGCTCTATTAACAAAAGATTTACTGATATAAGTCC
>JAOTBA010000004.1:1087870-1113320 GCA_025629845.1 Erythroxylum squamatum | reverse complement strand
GGCATCTTTGACGAGTGGACCGATCGGCCCACGGGTCGTTGTGACTGGGCCCAGACCCATCACGACCGACCCGACCACTTACCTTCTTTAAATTCATGAAAGATTACATAGAGACCAACTAAAATTTTGTGAGTCATGCCATAACACCTGGATACCACAAACCACAACATATCGCAGTGGACAAGGTTTATCTCTTTGCGAGAGTTGAAGGATGATTATCAATGTACGCAGCTTTTTCTTTGCATACCAAAAGATTGTTTTCGTAATTTAAAACCATGATCTTTTTATCACCAAAGAATCATTTACTAGTTACTCCAAGGCTCATTACCACAACACCTATGCTAATTAGAACAAACACATACTTAAAGCTCTTTTCAGTAAAAGCTTTAGCCAAAGAACTGTTGGAATAAGGATATTAATTAGGAAGGAAACTTTATGTTATAAGCTCTTTTACCGTTTGACTTAACATTAAATATATGGATGATAGTATTTAAAGATAATAAATATTTATTTTACTAAGAATATTTGGATCAGATAAATTACTGTAATAATAAAATTAAGTTTTTTTTTTTACTTGAAATTGGGTTAAATTAATATGATCTATTAATTTCAGATATTGCATAAGGTCATTCACTTGTGGTAGTTATCCATACCCTGAAAGGCCGGCAGATTATTCAATGGAAAAATGGACAAAAGTACAAAGACATATTCGTCTTTTACTTCAAACGGTCAGAACAATAACTGTTTCGAATTTCTTCGTTTCTCTTTAACTGTCTATTCTTCCTTGCCTTCAAAGTCTCCAAGCTCGTCTTCATTTCCAGGAGCTATACTCGACGATCCAAGCACAATCAATGGGTAAAAACAAGTTGTTCGCTCACTTTTTTTATAAGTCTCTCTTGTTTATGCTATTTCTTGTTGCTATTCCACTGTTCGCTTCCCATGGTCCTATCGAGACCATACTCTCCAAGTTCTGGGAGGTTGTTCCCTTACTGTTTGTTGGAGTTGCTGTGTGCTATGGCTTGTTTAGTCTCAGAAGTAATTCTGAAATGGATGATGAAACCTACCCCACAATTGAAGATTCACAGTCTTCGTATATTTCTAGGATTTTTCATGTTTCGTCTATTTTTGAAGAAGGGGATGGAAATTCATGTGGGTATGATGAGAAAAACATGTACCAAACGCGGTATGCTCAGTACCAGGGCAGTGAGTCTGTGGTTGCTGTCGGTAATTTTAGCTATGTTAGTGATGAACAAGGAAAAACACAGTCGTTCAATTCTGAAGCTGGATTTCAAGTTCCGTTTGAGCAAACTGAGAATAATCCGACTGAAGTTCGGAATACTGACTACTTTCGAGATGAATCCATGGTCTATACTCGTGATGAACGTGGTGAACCGCAGGAATTGCCTGTTACAAGTTTGAAATCCAGGGTTAGAAACTCGATTCTTGGTCAATTTAGCGAAGAAAGAGAGTCTAGCTCTAAAAGAAGCAACAAAAATGAGATCTTCGGTGACTTGGGTGCTGTGAACCTGGAGGAGAAGTTTAATGAAACTGTTGTTTCGCCTTCTCAAATCCCACGGGATTCCAGATCTGAAATTATGGAACTGAAAGAAGAAATAGGCTCTGCATCGAGTTGCCATCCAGATTTTAGCCCTATCTCAGTTGATGAAACTCAAATTGAAGCTGTAAAATCGCAGTCATTAATGTCGAAATCATCTTTGTTGTCTGAAAATAGTACAGTTTCATACCTATCAACAAGACTCTGTCCCTCTCATTCTGATAATTCTAAGTTGGCCAACTCTGAAGCAGAAGAGTCGGGGAAAAAGAAAGGTTTTCGTGCATCTTATCCTCCTGTCACGCAGTCATCTGGAAGAAGTACTTTGAATAATGGGGCTACACTGAATGCATTTCATTTGAGGAGGTATAGTAGTGGTTCTTTGTTCAGGAAGGATGTGAAAGAAAGTTCAGAGGATAGGTTGAAGAACCTGGCTAGGAATATAAGAGAGGGTTCATTGGGTACTTTGAAATTGGATAAGAAACCTTTATCAACCCTTGAAAGTTCATCTAGGGGAAGATCTGCTAGGACAATCCAGGATATTAAATTTACTCCAGAGGCAGAAAATGCTGAAGAAAAGAGTATAAATCATTTGAAGAAGCGAATTGGCAGAACAATTGATGAAGAAAAGGTGATGAAAACTTGGACAAATGAAATGGAAGAAGGAAAACATGATAAATTTGCAGTAGACACCAAACTGAAGAATCGCGATGCTCAGTTTCGCACACTAAAGCCATCATTTGAAAAGTACAGGAAGAAAGACATGGAATGTGATGAAAATGTTGGTGTGCAATCGGAGGAATACACCAGGATTGAAACTCGTAAATATAAAGATGAAGTTGCCGTGGCTCGCAACCAAGATGACGTCAATGAATCTCACGAGATCGATAAAAGGGCTGGTGAGTTCATAGCCAAGTTCAGAGAGCAGATTAAGCTTCAAAAAGTGAAATCCCTGAAAGGGTCAAAAGGTTTACGCACAACTAGTAACTATTTCAGGTGAAATACAAGATACCATGCATTAACTTATGTATGAAGTTGAAATTGTTATTCGTCTTTTCCTCCTTTGAAGTATCATAGACATTCCCTGTAATGCATATTTAAGTTGATATTGCAAGTTTATAATTTTCGTATCCATCAACTCCACCAGAGAATGATATTGGAAGTTTAGAGGCACAAAAGTAGCGATTCTGGATCCTGTAGAGCGCCTAGTGAAAGAACTATCTTAGCAACATTTCCCATATAAGCCTGAATGAGATGTAGAGTTCTTATACAGGGAGATGCACGGGCAAATTCTTGAGAATTAAGATTAGGTTTTCTCAAAGGTCTCTGTTTCTGTTACTTTCAAGGAAAAACTAACCATATGTACACACTGATTGATAGATTGACAGGACTGAATCATCTTCTACTAGGCAACAACTGTGATTGATGCAAATATATGCATGTAACAAGACATAAATACTCAGTACGAAGCTTTATTGATATCATATCACTGGTATTCCGTCCTGTTCAAACTATCGAGTTGCTTCTTGAGGAGCTCTCTGATAAATAATGGTCTCATTAGAATTTGGCTTGGCATCATATTGCCCGTATAATGCGTATAGACCAAACATGATAGTGCTGAGGATGACAAATCTGATCCATGCTTCATAGTGCAACTACATAAATAGATTAATAAGAGGAGCAGGAGAGGGAACTCGATTGACCAAGCTGGCTTTTTGCATGTCCTAGTGATAGGAAAGACGGAACTTGCACTCCAGAAAACCCAACTGAGCAAACAAAAACATGTCGCGAAGATGCTAGCGGTTGGGCATCCGTTTACTCGTTGAAGTGATTTGTCTGAGTCATCATATGTATCAATTATTTTAAATGAGTTATATCCACACTTTAATGAACCTGGAAGTTAAAAACCTCAACTATTAAATTAAAAAATAATTACATTAAGTGCTTGAGCAAAATAATATAAAAATAATTTCAAGAAATATCTAAATTGTAAATATAAGTTATAATGAATTTAATCTTATCCAACAAACACCAAATTTCTTGATATTGTTAAAGAAAAAACAACTTAATTGAAGCTACTTTTCCTAACAATAAATTTATGATCAAATTACCAATTTGACATATTAGATAAACAAAAGCATGATACATGAAGTTTTTTTATAATTAAAACGGTGGAACTCGCAGCCACTATCTTTTAGATGCGCACTGGGTAAACCTTCGGATTGACACAATAGTTTGTAAATCAGGGTAACCAGATACTCCGCACTAGACAAACTATATACGACAGGCTCGACCGAGAGAGCGTAAATAGGAGGATTTGAACACAGGACTTTTTGGCCTCATGCTCTCACTCCACCAACTCAATCACTCCCTAGAGGGCATGATATATGAAGTTAATAAAATAAAATAAACAAATAATAGCACAGTAGGCAAAATATTAACAAAATAAGATAAAATATAAAATTTAGACGTAACTAGTTAATCATAATATTGATATTTTGAATTAAAACTGAAATTTTAGGTAAACGACCCTAATAACTAACGAATAACAAGTGTTTTTTCTTGTGTAAATCCTACGAAACTTGACGAGCCGATTCGTTTATACGTCTTGCTTGTACTGCTATATTGGGAGTTACTTTACGTATTGTTTAACATAAGACAATAAAACAAATAGTCCATTATTTTTATCTCTTGTTAAATCTTTTTCATCAGTCAATAGATAATTGGAAATTTTGTATCTTACGTATTCATACAATCTGAGTCCTTAGTTTTTCAAAATAATGTATATAGAAGTATTTCAAATTATAGCTATTTGACTTAGGCCTATTCTAAAAGTAAAAAATCTGAGACATTTCAATATGTTTATTAACTCGGACAAAGTCAAGAAAACCTTTGAAATTATTTCAATATTTGACCTTGAACATATAATTCGACGTTTGAATTATCATCTATACCTTTGGTATGTTTTTTGTTTAGAGATAATCTTTGCTCTTGCTATTTCTAAGCGATCAGTAAATGATTTTCAGTTTCTATTGCGGTGTAATGTTTGTTTACGAGATAACTAATACGCAATGATTTCAAGATTAGTTTTGATACAGGCGGATCAGATTACCCAACGTATTTTACTGTGTAGATAGTTTCCGATCATTAGAATTGCAGTTTCTGTACTGTAACAGACAAATTGCTCTGGCCGAAATTTAAGATAACCCAGCCCATATCCGAAAGAGAAAAGTGGAAGTGATATACAAATCTCAGATTGTATCATTCTGTTTGCTTTTTCCCTCTGTTAAGAGTTTTTATTTTTGTTTTTTCCTGCAAGATGGTTGAGGGAACTCGGGATGAAGCTGTAACTGAACAACCACAGGCTAAGAAGCCAAAGATTGATGAGAAAGAAGGGGGAATTGATTTTATTGATGAATTAAAGAAGGAAAATATGTCAGATTTTTATTCAGAGGGAGGTGGTGTTTATGGTGAGGTAATGAAGGAAGAAGACGAGTGTGAGATGGATGAGGATGAAGACGAAGATGATAATGAAGAAGAAGAAGAAGAAGAAGAAGAAGAAGAGTGTGAGATGGATGAAGGAAGACATGTTGATTTACTCAATCAAAAAAGGACACCAGAGCTGTCGGCAATTATATTGCGTATGATGGAAATCAAGCCAATTGAGTGGAAGGATGAGGAGATCTCATCTCGCGCCCTTGACACCCCGTTATACAAGAATTGTGTGGTGCGTTAATTATTTATTCATATTAATTATTTCATGTAATTTTGACTTATCTTTCAATTCATTCATTAGTATTTGTGCGTGTTTTTGGCACTTAGGAGGGTTTTGACGTTACGCATTCTGACCGCAATGCTCTTGGTCTATTATATTCCATCGAACTTCCATTTGAGGATAGTGAATGGGAAGAATGGATTGTCTCTATCGCAGAAGTAGCGATTAATAAATACAACGAGGATCACCAGGTTTAATAATTCGTTTTCATTCATCATGTATATATGTTATATTCGCCTGTATTATTTTAAATATCATCGTTCTATATTATTTTCTAGACACACTGGAAATATAAGGAGACCATCGAGGCAAATTACAACCAAATATTTCATGGATCAGTTTATTTTATAACTTTTAAGGCCACTCATGAAGATCAGGATATCAAGACTTTCCAGGCCAAAGTTTTCAGGGATACTCTTGGACAGCACAACTATGAAGATAGGGTTGAATTTGTCAGAATAAAGTCTTGAATTTAGTTTTTTTTTTACTTACTATGTTCTCATTTTGTTTAATTGACAAACTTCAATTGCTAGTGCATTAAGTGTAGTTATTTTAAGATAATTGAAGTGTGAAAGCATACATTAGAGTTTTGTTAATCTAATTATTTACATATCTTAGTTGTTTGCAGGAAAATGCATATGCAGATTGTAGTGATGGAAAATGTTTATTTTTCGTGATGGCTTGTAGTACATCTTCTTTTTATTGTTGTTTTGAAATGAGTTTTCCTTAAATTTTGCAACTTGATTAGATTGATTACGAACCTATATTTTCATTACTTTTAAACTGATGTGTGATATTATAATCTCCACTTTATTATATGTTTGTTTCTTTTCACTTGTGTGCATGAAATTACGTAATGAGATCGACAGTAAATCAATTAACAAGATGGGGTCGGTCTATGCGGATGAAGTTTATTATGTGTTAACCCGTTTATCTGGAGTTTCACCATCGGGCATTGATGCAGCTGCCATACCTCCGTAGTTGCATCATTTTCACGTGAAATACAAATGTTCAAATTTTTTAAGAGCATTGTTCTTTCTTAGTATTACGAGTGTTTTAAACATTCTAATGTATACAAGACATTCAGGGGAGGAGTTACAAAAGTGTAATAAATGAATGACTTGGAATATGGATCTATAAATTTTTATTCAATGATTTTCAAAATCGAACCATTCGATCGAAATAAATATGTCAGATGTTTGGTCCAATTTGTATTCATAGTTAAAACGCACAAATTTTTTGAATGATGTGAGACCTCCCGTCTTTTTAATGGTACGGACTCACCACGACTGTTCATCCTTGGAGTTGTAAATCTTTGAGTTTTAATATGATGCATTATAATCAAAGTGAAGATTTTTAAAGACAGTGGATGTAAGAGTATTGATTTTCTTTAAAAACTTTGAAACATAAATCAAAATTTAAAAATTTGTGAATTAGTACTTAAGTTGATATGAGTTAAATTTCTTGCTTGTCTTCAGGGGCAGATGCAAATTGGGGGCAAGTGGGGGCACTTACCCCCACTGCCTCTAAAAAATTTCGTATAAAAATATTATTATTTTAAGTTTTGATTTCATTAAAAAAAATAAGATTTTGCCCTCATTAATTTAATTGGTGAAAAAAATTAATAATAAAAATTTTAGATATATTAAGATATCAAATAAAAAATAAAATCTAAGTCAATCTATTTTTAAATGAAAGCCCACAAATAGAGAAATAAAAACCACATGTTTAATGTAGCTTTTTTTTTTTCTTTTTGATAATAATGCAGTTGTTGGTTCTTAAACAAACTTTTTTTTCTTACAACATTATTCTTTCTTCATATTCTTATGTACATTTTTTATTTGTATATCATGGTATCTTCTCTAATTACTTAACTTTGATTTTCAGTTATGGACAAATTTCTCAAAATGCCTCTTACAAATAAGGATTCTAGCCCCAACCCTTTAAAGCATCCTTATTTAGAAGTCAATTTAGATGATCTTCAGTCTGATCTAGGATTGCGGAAAAAAAATTCAGATTATTATCCTAATGACCGTGATATAATACGAAGAGCTTATTTACAAAAGGGTCCATGTCAACCTTTTGAGCATGATTTTTGTAACATCCCTTCCCCATATTAAGAGTTAGAACCTAAAAGTATGGTACATGTGAGATCAATGAGAGATTAAGAAAAATGCATTTTTCATACTCATGCATATTTTAGCATACACGTACGTAAATTTGGATGTTCTGCACATATTCAAAATGACTGTACATGCACTCATTGACATTCCGGATAAAATTGAATTGCAATGTGATATTGTTGAGAATTGTGGTTACGGTGACGAATATTTTAGATAGTGGATTTGAGAATTAGGAATTGTTTACAGCTGTATTGAATGGATTCTAGATTGTGATATATAAAAATTTACGTAAGTTGATGAAGAAATATTTGTCTCTGTTATGGTTCAGAAGATTACGTATATGGTTGATACACTGTTTATGCATGAAAATATATGAAGTGTTAACAGAGGTGAATTTGAATAAGTAATATAGTGTTAAGTATTTAAATGCAAAGCGTGTAATGAAATGAAGTTGTTGTTGAAAATGTATAATATAGAAAAATGGAAGTGCAGGAATTAGTGTTGTCCGAATATGCTCTGTTTTTGGTGTTGGTGTGTAGTCTTTATTTTGATCTGTTGTGGAAATGAATTTAAGCGAGTTTAATTATATGAAATGAAGAGTTAGTGAGGTTGTGGTATAGAGTTGATAAATTGCTAAGAAGCTAGAAGAATGGGTTTCCGTGTTCTATATGTTAATTGAAGAAGATTGAGAAGAGAATTAAGAAGTGGAAAACTACAGTAGAGAGAGAGGTAGTAAATATGAGTTTCGGATTTTAAAGCTTAGAGTATAAGTTTGATTTTGTTTTGTTTAAAAACTATATGGAGTATAGAAATGCATTATTAATAAGTTAGAAGAATTTAAGTTGGAAGAGTACAAATGAGGATTTAGTGGAAGTAGAAGCAGCTGTGAACGAAGAAGAGAAGTTAGAAAAGTTAGCATTGATATGAAACTTCCTTGATTAAACTGTATTGATCTAGGGAGATTTTGACAAAATTGTTTTCATAAAAGTTGTAGATATTTCTTTTAGCTTTTTATTGATATAAAGTTTACAATTTTTAGAGTTCTGGATCAAAAGTTATGGAGGTTTGAAATTAGATATGCAACTAAGAAAATTTAGACTTTCGCATGAAAGTCGCTATCATGCAAATGAAGGCTTAAAAGTGAAAAAGAGTTTGGAATGTTGAGAGGCAGATGAACATGTTTCAAGGAGAAAGTATTGCAAAATGACTTCATTATCGGGGTCAAAAAGAATATGAAAAGTTGACCCGAAATGATGTTTATGGGAAAACTCTGAAAGTGATTTAATGAGTTATGACTTGTGATTTTAGTGGTTTTTATTGTGTCATAAGCTTAAGTATAAATTATACTTAAGTGAGTTTTAATATGGGGAAGTGGATAAAAGGCTAAGAAATGGATAGGTATCCAAGCCTTAAAGTTAAGTTTTATTAACCTTGAAAGACAAGTTATTGTACTTGTCTTCATCTATCTCGAAGTTTCTTTCTCTAGTTTATCTTCAACACAGAGTTTCTCATCAAGCCTTCACCAAAGTTAAATCTTGCTTTCCTCTGTCTGTTTTCACTCCTACACTGTATTCCTTTCATTTGCCCCAAAGAAATACCAAACCCCCCCCTGTCAACTTTCAAGATGACCTACGTGGTTGTATGAGGAATTAGGGTTCACGTGATTTTTGCAGATGTTAGAGCTTTAAACAAGTAAGCTTGTTATGATTTTGTATTTTCATATGAAATGAAGCATGCATCACGTTAGCTCATTGTTAAATGGTTAAGAAATAGTGATATTCATATTTGCTGGAAATGAGTGAGAAGATTTTAAGTATGCCGTATGTGTTGACTTTTCAGATTTGATGATCAAAATGTTATAAGAAGTTGTAGAAATAATTTTTGGAGTTGAAAGATCAACTAAAATGTGTAGGAGATTAATACAAAAAAATTAGGAGAAATGAATATGTGAATGCTCTGTTAATGTTGATGTCTTCACTATATATATATATAACGTAAGTTTTGGAGTATTTTAGAGATGAACAAAAGAATGAATTTAGAGTGGAAGAATAGATGTAAGATGATGTTCTGAGATGAGAAAGAATGATTAAAATGATATTTAGAGGAAGAAAACGAAGTGAATGCAAAGAAATGAAAGTGTAGAAAAATGAAAGTGAAGAAATGCAGAAAACATAAAGAATATACGTGAGTGTGATTTTCTGTTTTGATGATTATGAACAAAAATGATAGATTTTGATTTGGTTGTGATACGTTGAGCTGAAATGAAGTAGGAATAAAGAAAAAATAATGAGATTTAAGCAGAAAGTTGATAGTGATATATATATATATATATATATATATATATATATATATGTTTCTCTCTTCACTAGTCACATACGCGTATATATTGACAAATTAGTGAATGAGTTATTGATATCAAATTACCAAAGGATTGATGTTGTGACTCAAAGAAATGATGAGTGATTAAATTATGAAATGAAAAGGAGCATAAGTTATGAAATTGGTAAAGTACCCGGCATTGTCAATGAGCATGCACTGTACATAGTCCATATACCTATTTGTGCATAAATGAGTTCTTATAATTGTGCAAAGTTGTAATGTGTGTGAAATGTGTATTGCATAAATGGGATGTGTAGGATAAACGTTCACATTCAGACATTACCAGAACTTGGAAGCAAATGCTAATCTGGAGCGTACTATGAATAACCTAGACGGTCTCACTTTATTGCTTGTTTGCTTAAATTCTGTTTTGAAATGATAGAATGAATGTGTTTTGATTGTTGATTTCGGACAATGAAGGTCCGATGACTATGTTATGGGAATGGGATATTGAAGTGTTGTTGAATGTGAATGTGGCGAACTATATGCTTCATAATGTGATTTATTGTGTTAGATGCATTCCATACATGAATACACAATCAGATAATGGCAGTTGTGACTTGAGTAGCTACCGATCAGAGCTTAAAGCTCAAAGTGTGAAAAGAGCCTCGAGCTCAAAAAGTGATAGTGTGAAAAGAGCCTCGAGCTCAGAAAGTGATTAAGAGCGTAAGGCTTACTATGCAAAATGAGCCCTGTATCCTCATCAGATAAGGGACAGTTAGTAATCAGCCCGGTTTCCAAAATAGATACGGGACAGTTTAGGCACTCGGTCACAATAACGTAACAATTGGAAAAGAGTCTCATGAGCATTTCATATACATTTTGTTAAGTATGTTTCATTGATAGAAATGAGAAATTGCCTATGCTCGAGTAAAAGTGTGATACATGATCTATTCTGTAAAAATGTGATTATATGCTATTTAAAATGATGTGTTGCATGAATTGAGTGAACCATTGATGATAGTTACCTCATTGAGTTCGCAAAACTCACCCAAAATTTGCAAATATTTTTCAGGACTCAGAAGAATACCCCGTTAGGCAAACGGGAGTATACCTACTGCATGCAAGTGAGAGATAGAGGTCGGGATCAATTGACGTCTGCATTAGTGTTTCTTTAATTCTGTATCAAAGAAATGTATTTCGCATTTATTATATCTTGTGTAATTAAATAATTTTGTTTGGAATAACTTTCCAAATTGGAAATGTTTGTAAATGGTTTTTGCAATGTAATGAAATTTTGACAAGTATTTTGTATTTGTAACGGGCCCAAATGGCTATTGAAATTTTTGATGATTGTATTGCTATGATTGAAAATGTTTATGAAATAAAGTGGGTCCGATTTGAATATTGACTTCCGCATATGTTGTTGTTTCAAAAAAAAAATCTACTGAGTTTTGAATGATTGAGTGCGCTAGCATGCCACCCTTGCGGGGCACATACTCGGATATCGCTCAAGATGTCGGGTACATATCTTGCGAGAGTGAGGTGTTATATTATGTGGTATCAGAGCCCATAATTATTATCTTATATAGGCATTTTTGAAATATGTGTCAAGTTACATGCATTTTAGTCATGTCATAGTAGACAGCAGCAACTGATCTCCAGTATGAGTCACATGTATAAGCATTCCTTAAGAGTTTGAGCTGTTAGAAGCATTGATAAATATGATGGTCCGACAGAATGTGAGGAAATTAAGGTTTATGAATATTTTTGAAATGAGAAATAGTATCTGGTTCTGTGTGATAGATAAAGGTTCACTACAATTGTATATGTGGTCGTATTATTGAACATGATGTCAATATTATATTATGATGGTATACCCTTGAATGTGATATAGGTGTGAATATGTATATTGTCGTAGATTGATTGAGAAAAATGGGGATATAAGTGGAAATGATAAAATTAAAATGTACAAGTAGAATGTAATGAAAACAGACATTCTTGTGATCTTAAGAAGAGGAATTTGGAACCTAAATGGTTGTTTAATTTATGCGACAAGAGTTAAGATCCCCTGTATGTGACAGAATGTTGTATTGGATTTTGCTCTTAGATGCGAGCCTGCTACTTTTCTTCCTTTTCCTGGTTAATTCACATCTGCTAAAACTTGGCTTCCTTTAAACGCCGGTAACACATAAACTAAAATTTAAAATACTTGCATTGTTGGCATGTTGGAGAAGTAATTCATTTGGACAGAACTTGCTGCTATGATAGTTATAAACTTGTCAGCTTCTTCCCACTACAAGAAATTAATACAATCCACGATATTTTATTAATAAAACGTCGTGGATTGTAAAAAGTTTTCGTGATGTTCGTTACAAAAAATTTGAATATTTTGCATCATTTTAATAAAACGTCATAAATTTGTAACACTTTTTGCGACATTTTTTAATTAAAACATCATTGAATAAAAACTGCAACGTTTTGTTGAATAAAATGTCGCTGACGCCTTAAGCAATCATCGTTTAGTTTTCCATATGTTTTCCTCTATAGAATGATAATAAAGGATCTAAGACTTTAGAATGTGAAGGATGCACGTTTGAATGGTTTACCTTCTTTGCATCTTCTGTGGGAACACGGTAAGTGACAGAAAAGGTATCGCAAAAGCCCATTGAATCTAAGAAACCCACTTCACTTGTTGTCCCTATCACCAGAAGCTTCTTTCCCTGAAAGTACACTCAAAATGTCATATAACATTAGGCTTGGCAAGATCAGAAATGCTTAAAAAAGGTGAGATGGGCTTCATGTACCATTTTGATTTTCTTTATATGAAGAAGTTGCTTATTGAATCATTTGTATTGAAAAAAAAAGAGAAGGAAATGATGACACAGAAGCAGTGAAACGTGACAACTATCAAAAACAAAATGTTCAATAACCTTTGGGGGAAGACGTTTGAGGAGGACCAACAATGTCTGAGAAATTATATTAGAAAAACGAGGTCCAATGGCAACGTACTCCAATAATCTGCCATAATAAATCAAGTATTGAACAGTAAGAGGTACAATTATTCATTAAATACACAGGATGCCTCAAGGGATTCAGTAGTAGATACCTCTCAATGTCATCAAGAATTACAATGCTCAATGGTGACTTGTAGGCATCTTCGAAAACCTACAAAATCCACCTGATTAGATACATTTGAGCAAGCATTTGCTACTTCCACACTGAAGCACCAACATTTAAATGTACATAACAACAATTCTCTTGAAATTTATTGTCCAATAGCTTCCTGTAGATCCTAAACTTAGCCACAATGTGGACGTCAAGAATACTCTGCACACATCCCAAAAGTTGAGAAAAGAAATCAGGAGAACAAAAATGCCTTAACGAGTAGAAGTGGATACCGGTGATAAACACACTCACATTATTGATCAAAAAAATAAACTAAACAAAAGAGTAGAAATCCTCTGTACCCAATGTTACGAAACCCTAGATAATGATTCATGTCTCTGTTTTGAGCTCCGATGTCTGATAAGATTCTGGCCAAATAATAAGAAACTGGTAAGCAAGTTGAACTGTTAATATATAAACGGGAAGAAGAACAGAAACAAAACATACCATGATGCGAGGGAGAGAGATCAGAGAGAGAATAGAGACCTCCTCTGTCTACGAACAGCAACCCAACGGAGAGTATGAGCAACAGATCCTGAGAAAACATAATAAAAAAGTAAAGAATCTGCAGAAAAAAATAATCAAACAAACACGAGGAAAGAGCAAGAGATTGGAGGCGTACCAAAGAGAAATCTAGGAACGATAAAGCGATAAACGAAACCCTAGAAAATCTTATTGACCAAAATCGCCTATTCTTATGCGAGGACCAACCGTGGAGAAGGAGAGGAAACACTGAAAAAAGGGAGATCGGTTCAAAATAGCAAAGGTTGTATGACATCCGGTTGAGCAAACGTTATTGGAGAGTGAAGCAAGAAGAGGAGGAGGACTAACCGTGGAGAAGGAGAGGAAGCCGACGGAGAGAGAAAGAGCGTTGTGAGTGACGGTGAAGCAAGAAGAGGAGGAGGACCAACCGTGGAGAAGGGGAGGAAGCCGACGAAGAGAGAGAGCGTTGTGAGTTGCGTGAGGGTAGAAACTTCGAGAGGAGGGGATTTAATTCGAAGGAAACCTAACCGTTGTATTAAATGGACGAGTGGGATGGATTGCGTGGTCGTCCATCCCAACTCGTCCTTAGTATATATACTTAATAAGCGTTATTCGACTGCATGGTGGTAATTTAACGAGCATTTAATTCTGATCTAATTTTTAGTTTTTATTTTTATTTTTAGTGTAAGTTTTTTCAAAAATAAAATTGTTAATATCAATATAATTATATTTTTATTATTGACGATAATTACATATTAAATAAAATTTAAAGATAAATTATTATTGATTAATTAAGTTTAATTTAATCTCTTATATAATATTTATTAATAAAATATCAATAAAATATAATATTTATTAATAAAATATCAAAAAAATTATTTTATTTTATTAAAATAAATAGATTTTATTGATAAATTAATATTTATTTTAATTATTAAATCAAAATTTACTTAAAATTTATATATTTTGAAGATATTTTAAATTTAATTATATTTGTTAATAATTATTAATTTAATTTAATTACAAAAATTAAATAAATTGTTGAATAAATTTAAATTATTCATAATTTTATTAATAATTAATATAATAAGTAATTAAATAATATACATTTAATTGATAGTAAAAGCTATTTTTTTTTGTAATTTTCATAAATTTTGAAAACTAAAGAAACTAAAATTAAAACTCAAATAAGTAGATTTTTTAGCTAAATTTGAGGACAAAAACATAAAATAAAAAATTGAAACAAACAATCTCTGAGTATCAATGGAAGTCAAATCAGAAAAAATAATAATTGAAACAAACAGTCTCTGAGTATTAATGGAAGTCTAAAGAAGAACGAGACAATGTTTTAACTTTTGTTATTGGCAGTGATGGTGGGAGTTTTAAAGATGAGAAGAATTTTGAAAGGGGACATTTTTGGGGTAGTAGGTAATAAATAAGAGAAAAAAGAAACAATCTTTTACAATATTAAATATACAACTTTTCTTTGAAAGTTGCAAGCAAGCTTGCACTTGTAGTTCCTAAGGCGTCATGTGATTATGATTGTTTTAAAACTTTTATTAATTAAAATTTAATTAATTTATATAGGAACTTCTTTTTATTAGTTTATGTTCATGTAATTCCCATTATCAATTAGTATAATATTCAGCATAATATGATTTGCTACTATGAACTTCAGGAAATGATCATAATTCTAAAAGGATATTTTACGGATACCCGAAATATCCAATGAGTGAATTTTTATTTATTTGTGAATTAAGAAATCTTGTTTCTAACATTAAAATTATGAATTAATTTGTTTACACACTAACACATGTGATTTATTTCAAATCATACGATGACAATTTTATTGAGAGAATTACCGAAGTGATTAATAAATTTTAAGAAAAGAAGTAGTTATATTAAAGGAAGTGGATGAAAGAAACATAAAAAAAGTTGGTTTTCATTTTAAACTAAGGCAAATAATGTTCACGAGGGAAGACACTAATATGTTAGCAAAAGAGAAAATAGAGTTGAAGTTTTTAATAAATTTTGTAATAAGATTTGTTATACTGTACTTTTGATGGTTATTATTTTCAGCTATGCTTTTGGAGAAATGACTTTAAATTGCAATTAATTTTTAACATCCATGTTAAAGTTCTTATTTGGTTGATACTTGTATATGGTCGATACTTATTATTATTGAATGTAATACAAGTGCTAAAATCAAAATCTTTTATGTAGATTTGGAAGAACATTTCTATGTAAATGGTAAATTTGAGCAATTTCATTGGCATATGACACCTATAATTATCAAAACAAAAACGATAGAGCTATGCAATTTTATTTGATAAATGACACATGTAATTTATCAAAAGAAAATGAAAGAAATAAGCCATTCATTTCGCATACGATATATGTAACTTATTAAAAGAAAATGGTAGAGCTAAATAATTTCATTTGTTATATGACACCTATAGTTTATCAAAATAAAACATTAGGATTAAGCAATTTATATACATGTGAACATACCTCGTTACATCTCATATACTTGTAGAATGACACAACATTATATCAATAAAGAAATGATGCAAGATGATAAAACAATAGCAATAAAATATCAATGACAATAATTACATACATTGATGCACAGTAAAAAATGAAAAGCAAGATAAGCAAAGAAAAGCAAAGCAAGTCATTAACAATATTAGTACATGTTTTAGTGGATACTCTCAAACCTTTTTTACTACAATTTTGTTTGTTATGACTAGAATTACAACATTTTTTAACTTATATATTAAGACAACTTATTTGGAGCTTTTAATTTTTTGATCATTTTGTCATTTTCTTTTTGTTCTCTTAGGCCTCTCTAGCACAACTCTTTTATTTAGTGGGTATATTAGTTCCACAACACTTATTAACAGAAAATTGCATCCTTTATAGGCTGCAACACATGTTTATACACACTCAAGAAGTGAGACTTCTTATAGAAATCATATATAAATGCTTTCATTCTTTGCTTATAATGATGAATAACACTTATAACATGTTTACAAAGGTCTTTATATAGATCTCATGCTCTACAACCATGTATTTGATCTCCACTAATCCTAATAGTATACTTACCATCCTCATTTGAAATTTCATATGCCCCATCTCCATTCAAGATTATTCTCTATGCATCTTTTTTGTTCTTTTCTAACTTCTTCACAACTTTAGTACAATATTTATCTGTTATCTATGTATAATAAGTCTCTTCATCACCATGATTTTTATTATTTTCAAGTATGCTAATTAGTCTCCTACCTCTAATAGGCAAAATCCACCTATTAAGTGATTTTCTTACATTGTTATTAATTAGTGGGCATTTGGATTCAAATGATTAGTAAGCTCTTATTCACTTCTCCTTAGGATATTCAAGCAAAACTGCAGTGCATCCAATTGTAATTTTACCAAACCTTTTAAACTGCTCATTGAATTCTTTTACATAAGTTGATTATGCATAAGTCCAAAATTGCTTTCTTAAGTCCTCTCCACTCTAATATCCATATCCACTATGGTAAATATGTTTGATATATTTGGTATTTGTATTTAGTAAAGTCACCTCAACTCTAACCAATCGCTATGATAATTAAAAGAAATTAAGCAATTCTAAATATAAATTTAATTTTAATTAAATAACAATATAAAGAATAAGTTATCTTTTACATCTAAGATATAACCATAAGTCCTTCTCCATCCTCCGATTCCAAATCAGATGCAAATAGATTAATGATTCTACTCTATGAGTCAGTGTTTTCTAACTTCACAATAGTCCATGCCAAAGGATACATCCCCTTATCCTTATCCCTCCCAGTTGCACTTAACAATTCTTCTTTAAACTAGAAACTATCTGTCCAAAAAATTAGACTCAAATGTCTCATGTCCCCTAATTATAGGTAATATATTGGGTGTAAGAAATAGTTTAACTTATATATAACATACACATCAACCATTATGTTGATCTTTATCAAGTTGATGAGTCTAATATGGCTTTCATTTGAATCAATAATTCTCAAAGAAACATTAAAATTTAAACCTAGTTTCCTATAGTACTCTTTGTTAACTTAGAGGTACCTTAAATGCTTCCCTATCTCATACATTTGTCTATAGCTCACAAAATCAATATCTTTTTTTTCAAAGATGCTTATTTCCCCATCATCATAAGACAACTTAGGTTCTAACTTAAAATCCTACCACCAAAAAGTCTTACACCTCCATATTGATTCATTGTAATCCAGCTTATAATTATTAGCACATATTGCATTAACATTGAACAATTCAAAGTATATATAAAGTGGATCCCAAGTTCCAAATGTATAATAAATCATATTGCATTATATTATATAACATTACATCAACAAAGTTTCAAATGTATAATAATCACGAATAGTTGATTACAACGTCCAATAAGAGCTAACACAATATAAAATAGTTCTCAACAATATATAACATAAACATAACAATCTAAAGAATAATTATAAATGTTGTTACAGCTAGAGCTCTCTTATCTAAGGAAATCATAGTTCAAATATCATATGCATATTAAAAGTTAGTTATTTGAATGATTTTCCTATCAATGATGTGTCCAAAAATGTACTAGTTCAAATTATAATTTTAATGACCACTATAACTATTATAAACTAAGTAGTTTTGGATTGTATATGACTTTCACATGGTCCTATTAGTACCCTGCCATACCAAGTTTATATTTTCTCAATTTATGTTATTGGGCATTATACTATCTAATAGATGGTTAGGGATAAGAAAATAAAGTGAGATATTTTCTTCATATCCTATTTTTGAACTATTAGCATCATTTAGTTGGGTTAGGTTGGAGAATTATTGTGTTTCCAAAAGCATGAGTTTATTAAAATTATTGTGGATTTGGGAAAATGAGGAGAGTGAAATGACTAAAAAATTTTGGAGTATTATTAGAACCAACTTAACATACTTTATTATATCATATTTTATTCATAAAGTTTCATTATCCCATTTATACTACATAGATCATCACCAAGAGAACCAATTGTTACTTATACAATTAATTCACAAACTAGAGCCAAAAATAAAGAAAGGTCTAGACTCAAATTAACCATATAATTGAAGAAATTCAAAGCTTATAAACCTATAAGAACATAAACACTCATATAAAAGTTGATTTCAGAAAAGAGCAAAGTGAGTGTCAGTATTAATTAAATCCAATTACAAAATTACACAGTGAATGCTAATGAACTCCTAATCTTGCATATGAATACCAAATTTGTATTATTGTTAGTATCATATTGTATGCTAGATAAAGATAATCCAAGTTTGATTATAGAGACCACAACAAGTTGAATAAAAAGACACATAACAAATAGACATGGAAAGGGATCATAACAAACAATGCACCAATTAAATAATGAAGGATAGATTCTTACTCTCTCAATTTTTTCAACCCTTTTCTCTCATACAAACAAGGAAAGGTCTCATATATTATAATGTCTCTTTGATACTAGTCACAATAATATACTAGATTTTTTTAAATCAAAACACATGATATTATTACCTAAAAGAGGACTAAGGACACATTAGAAATGTCTATGGGTCAGGCTGGGCTGGGTCAGGGGAGGCCTAGACTGGATGGGCCACAGACAGACCAGGCTAGCCTGACTCATCCTTAATATTTTTTCAAAAATAAAAATGACACCATTTTTGTCATTCCGGTACTCGACCCATGGCCCATTCAGGCCGAACAATTTTGACCTATGGCCTGGTCAACCGGGCCAAAATCAAGCTGGGTCGAGCCAGGTCGGGCAGACCAGGCCAAAATTGACATTCCTAGGACACATATATATAGGCCATTATCTATAACCAAGGAAACAGATAGATAACAGTGAACGAGCATACTTAGTTTTCAATTGGGATGTTAACTTTGTAGATTGAAGATGGATTTTTGACTGAATTAGGGGTTTTAATTAGGGGGAATTTTGATAATAATTGGGAGTTTTTGCCTAAGTGTGGACGTGGGTTCCACTAATTCCATATGAGATCCATATTAGCACTAGTAGGACCTACAGAGGAAAAAATTTAAAAAAATTCATCAACTTAACTGACAAAACATTAAGTTCTTAAAAATATTGTTTTTGTACACTACAAAATATTAAGGTATGACCTGAATTTTAATGCAAATATTAGGGAAAAGGCACTCCCCCCCCCCCCCCCCTCTTAAAAGACATCAGTTTCAAACTTAACCATATTCACCAAAACTTTTTGTATTATAAAAATCTCATAAGAGACTCACATTTTTGTAAAAATTTCATAATAAACCTGATTTAATAAACTTGTAACCATACAAAGCCAATTGTAGATAGTTTATTAAATTGGATTGATTTTAGAGGATTGATCCTATAAAGAACTAGTCAATAAATCTGTTAATCTTAGTTAAAAATAAAGTAAACAAACAAAAGATTGGTGAAAATCAATTTAAACACTAAACTAATGGAAATAAGGTAATTAAAATAAATAAAGAAAATTAGTAAGATAAATGTTAGGGATTCAAGCCCACCTGTATGGAATTCTAATTACTAAATAAGATTGATTATCTAGGTTGAAATAAAAGTTAGTCTAAAAGTACCTATACACTATATCAAGGAACAAATGTATATCCAATTAGGCAATTACTATCTCTTGATACTCAGTTTAACCTAATGAAACTCATTAAATATAGTTAGTCTATATAGTTGTCAATAGAGTTTAAGATATTATCTTTCTCTAACATTAAAGTGTTTATCCTCCTATGGCATGAATCTTACTTTAACTTTTAATCTTTTATACAATCCTTAAGATTGAGTTTATAATGATCAGGTATAAACTTAATAATTAAGAAAAAGAGAATACATTTAGCTAAATAATAATCGAAGTATATATTGATGAATAAAAAATCCATATAAGCTACGTCTCAAACTCTAGGGTATTTAGCCATTAAATATGATGAAAATTCAACATAAACACATAATTCTCGAAAGTAAGAAGTAGAGAAGATGTCACTAGCTCTTTCAATCCATACTCCAAAACTTCCTCCAATTCTCAAGAAAAACAAAACTATGAAAAGAAAACCAGAATTCTTTTAAAAGTATGTTAGAAATCCTTTAGGTTAATTCTAATACAAGTATTTATAGTAGGGTTATCAAAATAGAGTTCTAAAAGCTTTGAACTTAGAGAAGTTATACATCCTTGTAAATTATATTTGAAAACTAGTGCTATGCTAAAATCACATTGATGTCATTCTTGTTCAATAACTTCTATTCTTTACTATTTTAGGTGTAACTAGTGCCTGACATTAAGTTATAACCATTGTCTGCTTTATATTGATTATCTTAGTAAATTTAAGATGAGTTTGATGTCTATCTAAGATCAACTTCAGTGCTTGTCTTATTCTTGTTATCACTTCTAAGAACTTCGCAAAAGATAGATGCCTATTATCTTAATAAGTTTGACACTTGTTATGGTTTTCTTTATAAACTTCTTCACTTTTAGATATCTTTGTGTTAGAATTGACTTTTAAAGTCTTCTACAAAGTTATTATCCATCTTATCTTTTGAATAGTTCCAAAATCTCTTCAGTAGGACAATTTTGGAGAAAGTTACATTAAATCTTGTGTTATCTCCTTATATTCATCATCTATATAAAAAAAAATAAACATAGAAAAATATAGTATAGTCCACATAAAACAATCTATGAAAGTGCTTAATATCACGTAAATTAACCCTAAATAACATGTCAAATATAAACTATTAAATTCTCTCATGCTTAATTTATTACTTGTCCTCAAGTAATTAAACCATAATTAATAATTTGGACTTCAACTACTAAAACAAAAATCAATTCCACTTTCATAGGTATATGGTGATATTTAGTATATGGCATGAACTTTTAAATCTCTAAATGTCCTTAGTGGAGAAGTTATAGTCTTTTAGGAGTTTCATTAAATGCTACCTATAAACATTGACCTAAACACATTAGTTGACTTCACAGTTAATAACAAAACAACAGTAATACTCAGTAGAAATTCCGTTGAGACGTAAGGTCTAAGGAGGTCCAGTAATACGCAACCTTATCCCTAACTAATAGAGAGATAACAACCTTATCCAGATGAATGAATGAAAATAAAAAGAAAAGAAAAATAAATAAATAAATAAGTAAATAAAAATGATAAATAAAAGTAACATTAGAATAAAAATAACAAAAAATCGAAAAAAGAAATTAAAATAATAATAATAGGGAAAAATAAAATAAAATAAAAATAACTAAGATATAAGTAATAGTAATAGTAAAAATAAAAATAAAATAATACTAATAATAATAGTAGAAATAATAATAATAATAATAATAATAATAAAAATAATAATAATAATAATACTAAACCTAACATGTATTTTATAGTGCCGTGCCGGGGCGATAGGCGCGTCGTTCCCTTTCGTCAAGTAGTAGTAGTAGTAGTAGTAGTGATAATAATAATAATAATAATAATAATAATAATAATAATAATAATAATAATAATAATAATAATAATAAAGCTCGCCCCGGGTCGGTTCTTTCCCTAAAAAAGAATGGAAGTCGGATTCGCCAACCTTTGGGCCGGAGTCATTCACACCAACTGATGCCAGACTTCTTCAGTCCCATTCTTCTGGCAAAGCTAATCCTTCTACTATTGCCGCCCTGGCAATATTGCCTTTCTGTCTAGGATATTCCCTAGCATAATGTCCCATTTCTCCACAAATATAACATTTGCATTTATGAACAGGAGGTTTTCTTTTTTTAAAAACTCTCACATGAGTTTTGTGAGGTTTTCCTTAAGAGCCTTAAATAGAGCTCTTACTATTTATAAAGCTGATACATCAGATTGTCAGCAAAGCATGGCGGTATCCCCCTATAACTTTTTTAAATTGCAAATTTTGCAAAGTTAAAACGACTGACAGAATGAGAATACATTGTCCTAAATGTACATTAACAGTATGTGCATTTTGTGCACAAATACATTTGGACATACGTATCGAAAAGAAACCATCCATGTATGTACCATCTCTCTCAGATAAGGATAAAATAATTAAAGAAACATCTGAGTATATAACTCAGATACTTACAGAAAATGAAAAATTAATTGAAGAAAATAAGAGACTTGATAGAATTGCTAAGACATTTTTATCCAAGCAATTAAATCAACAAGAAAAATTTGATGAAGAAAAATTGAAAAAAGAATTAAGAGCTTCAAATAGAGCTCTTTCAATTTATGATACATCAGAGTGTCAGCAAAGTGTGGTGGTATCCCCCAATAATTTTTCGGTCAACATTTTGAAAGAAGTCGTATATGCACGACTACCGGATAGGAAAACAAGTGGGGCAGTAGGGTATGATCTATACAGTATAGATTGTATCGTAATTTCGCCATTTGAAAGAAAGAGTATATCAACAGGAATATGAATAGAAATCAGTAGATCGGGTATCTATGGATGAATAGCTGGAAAGTCGTCCATAGCAAAGGAAGGAATAGATGTAGCAGCAGGAGTTACTGACTATGACTATAGAGGTATCATCTATGTCCTCCTTATTAATTTGGGAAGAAAAGAATATTTTATGGATATAGGAAATGCAGTTGCTCAAATTATATTTGAGCAATATTTTGTGCCACAAATTCAGTCCTCTGAAAAGTTGACTGAAACAGAAAGAATGACTAGTGTTTTTATGAAAGAAAAAGAAGCAGCACTAACAGTATGTCCTGATGAAGCGAAATTAGGATTTCCAAAGAAAATAACTAATCAACTGTATAATCTTACAGTCGGTTTCAAAATCACAGGCTGTCAAGAATTTAAACTATAGGTAATAGTAGATACTGGTGCTACTAAGTGCTATGTTAGGCTGGAAGCTGTACACAAAGAAGCCATAGAAAAATCGAAATGGCCTGTCTCAGTTTATGGTATTAATTCCGTAACAGTTGCTGATTATAAGCTTAAAGATGGGCTAATGATTATTGGGGACAATAGTTACAGAATACCATTTACATTCTGTATGCCTACGGATTCTCATGCTGGGGTTCAAATGCTTATCGGATGTAATTTCATACGTGCCCAACATGGTGGAGTAAGGCTGGAAGGAACAACAGTATCCTTCTACAAGAATTTAACAATGGTACAAACCAGCACAGAAATAATGGCACATTACGCCATACCAGAATTAGAATTGAATTCTTCATTTTTCTATGGCTTCTTTGGGTACAGCTTCCAGCCTAACACAACACTTAGTAGCACCAGTATCTACTATTGCTTGTAGTTCAAATTCTTTACAGCCTGTGATTTGAAACCGACTGTAAGATTATACAGTTGATTATTTCTTCCCAAATTAATAAGGAGGACATAGATGATACCTTTATAGTCATAGTCAATAACTCCTGCTACTACATCTATTCCTTCCTTTGCTATGGACGACTTTCCAGCTATTCTTCCATAGATACCAGGTCTACTGATTTCTATTCGTATTCTTGTTGATATTCTGGGTCAGGCCCATCTATTCCTGATTGTTTCTTTCCTGTTCTTCTTCGTCTTTCTCCTGGATCCATATTCCTGTTAACAAATTAACAATACGTGATAAATGATCAGCAAGAATATTTTTCTTTCCATCTATATGTTCGAAGATGATATTAACTTCAGTTCCATTTATGAAATCTGTAAAGTTAATCCACCGTACTCTAGATGGTTTTGTTTGTGACTGTTTGTTATAAAAACTAATTATAGCCTGACAGTCTATTCTAAGTGTTATTTCTTTTTTATCCAAGTAGTGAATTTTTAGGGTATTCAAGGTATTAATGCAGGCTGCTATTTCCACATCAATGGTTGATTTAATAGTACTGAATTTTCCACTGCAATAAGCAAAAAAAAATTCTGTACTAATTGGATCTCCTTTCTTATTTTTCCATTTTGCTATTCCTCCCCAACCTTCCGTGCATCCATCTGTTTCCAATATAATGTAGGCTCATGTAGGTGGTAATTCCATTTCTGGAAGACTATTTACCATAGTCTTAATTTTTCTTACTAACTCCCAGTCCATTTTTGTCATTCTTTTATCCGCATTAGGAGCAGTTTTGTTATACAAGGGTCCCAATAATATTCCTAGTTTAGCAATATAATTTCTTGCATAAGAATGGCGTATAGAGAAGAATATGAAGCATTAATTAGTATAGTCGATGACGTACAGAACGTATTTTCACAAATACGAAGAATAATTACATTGGAAGATCCTTATCAAGGCACAACAATAGCACAAGATAGAGCCTATGCTGATATTGAAAGGCTAACTTGTCATGAAATCAGAAATGTCATTCAATTTATGAATGAATACAAATATCTGGCAGCTACTTCAGGAAGAATGTTCTTAAGTCCAGAATTATCAGAAAAATTCTTCAGAAAACTACCACCATTATTTGGTAAGAAAATAGAGGAGGAATTCTTGAAAAAGCATCCAGGGAATCAAATAGGTGTTTTACCACATATTCATTTTACACAACAATATTTGTCAGAATTATGTAAGGAAGCAGTAATACAAAGGGGATTAAAAGATCTGACATTTTGCTCAAAAATGCCAATACATGGATATTATCAAGAAGGAAAGAAATATGGCTTACGAAAAGCAAAGAATTATAAAGGAAAACCTCACAAAACTCATGTGAGAAGATTTAAAAGAAGAAAGCCTCCTGTTCATAAATGCAAATGTTATATTTGTGGAGAAATAGGACATTATGCTAGGGAATGTCCTAAACAGAAAGGAAACCTTGCTAGGGCAGCAATAATTGAGGGATTAGCACTACCAGAAGAATGGTTGTAATCCTTCTTGTTGTAATCTTCTGTATGATTCGTTAGTTATGAGTTTCATTTCTGCTTGATCTTCAGGATTGATGATAAATCTTCTTTCCTCCGAATAGTGTTGATACACCCTGTGTCGAGGTTCAGACCAATTAGTGGTGTATAATACTTCAGC
>JAOTBA010000004.1:1069110-1080954 GCA_025629845.1 Erythroxylum squamatum | reverse complement strand
GAAATCCAGGATTTTAGTCTTGGGGGGTAAGAACTTAAACCACAAATTTTTTGTAGGGGCAAGGAACTATATATATGTATATATTCTGAAAAATTTTGAGTCTTGGAGGGGCTATAGCCCCTGCTAGCCCCCCCCCCTAGATCCGTCACTGATTGTGCCTCTAGTTCCCTCTGAGGCTTTGGGTTACAATGCAAACAAAGATTGGGCCTAGATACGAGGCCTTAAAGAAGTGAGAAGAAGTTAACGATTTAGCAGTTGTCGTTGGATTTGTGGCCCACATTCTCAGAGATTTTCGGTAAATAACCGTTATCTTGGAGCTCGTCCATGTCTTACAATGGGTCAAATCCAGATCCGAACCAACTCAGCCTAACCTCAAGCTCAATCCCACCCGATCCAACCGAATTTTTTATTTTTAAAAATTTTAATATTAAAATTAAAAAACAGCTTGAACTCAATCCTAACTATCGCCGGTTAATATGAGTCCAATTCTTCTGTCTAATTTTATGGTGTCTTATTTTGTCCAGTGAATCTCAGCCATTCATTTATGCGGGTCTCACGTTTATTTATGTAGGGCCCATACGAGATCCGCATAAATAAGTGGCTGAGATTCGCTGGACACAATAAGACACCATAAAAATTGAACATAGTATCTTATTCCCGTTAATATCGGTCAGCCAATATTTAATAAAGAAATTTGGAATGACTCAAATTTCTTACAAAGTAACTCCAAAGTCCTTACAAAGTCTTTATTTTGACATTGCCAGGAAGCTTCCTCTTGTTTGTAGCATCTAACTTTGTCTTCCAACCCTAATTTCCTCGAAGTTCACCATGCCGATTACACTTGAAAAGGGACTACTTTTTCTCTTTTCTTCATTCATTTTCTTTATTAAATCCAAAAGGGTATACCATTCTGCTATCAAGTTCCTGTTTTGCCAATCCCTAGTAGATCAAATCGGCTGAATCATTTCTAGGTTTCTTCCCCTTTTCCCCTTTAATTATCATGGCTGGCATGTTACCTGGGGTGGAAGTTGCTAGGAGAAGAAGATTATCGCCGGATTCTTCTGCAAATGAATGGACACGGCGGTCCCTCTACACCAGCAACCGTGGAACCTACCGTCCTTCGATCAATTCACTGGTATACACATATTTCCCTCTCTTTCTCCAATACTTCTGTCTTGGTTTATTTGATTTTAGATTTTAAATTTTGCAGAAAAAGTAAGATTTCGTTCTCACTTTAACATTTTTTTAAAACTTCATAATCTGTATGTTAAAAGAGTAGGATTAATTTAATACTAAGGTTTGTATATCAATGGAACAGCAAAGAAGCGAATTGAAACAAACAATTGATGCTGAGGGAGAAAGATTAGGAGAGAAAGCTAGAGAAGCTAAGGGAAGATTAGATGTGAAGCTAAAAACTTTGAGCAGATCATCGTCAATCAGAAAGCAGCAGGATTCGTTGAGTCTCAATCTTTTATCTGGTAAAACTTCCACGAAGTTAAGGATGATAAGCAATCTGGTTTGCTACAGGTTTTAACTGTATTACACTTTTCTTTTCTTTGTGACAATCAATAAATTTAGTATCAGAGATATACTCTCAATTTATTTGCATCCCAGTTCTCTCAATTTTTGTTTAATATCTCATTTGTAAAAAATGGAGAAGAAATTAAAGTGATCATATGAAAAAGGAGATATAAGCTGCGGCAACGAATCAAATAAATAGATATCAACTTTACCGGGTGGTATATGATTTAAGGTGGTGGGGAGAGAATGCCTTTGAATGAAAACTTTTGGTTGGGGCAATCCTGCAAACACGTGGTGGGGGGAAGAAATTGAGTTCATGATTAAACAGATGCAATAATTGGAAAAAAAAAAGAGAGCTTCGCTTAATTGGTAACTCTTGGTACTGACTGAATGAATGACTGGTGGACAATTTCTTAAGTACTTGTTAGTGCCCCATGCCATAAATGGCAATTTAAAACATCGACAACTTCTTGCATTTTCAGAAGCGTGATTTAGCTAGAAGTTTAATAGTCTTTGCCAACAATCATCAAGAAGGAAGCAACCAGTCGGCAAAGGACATAGTAGCCTCTTCAGCTGCCTTTAAGTATAAGAAATTCTATCTTTATGATGATGCTCTTAAATGGTATAAGGAAAACCAGAGTTTGATCTATGCTTCTGATAAGAGTTTAATAAGCTTCGCTAAGGGAGTGATCCATTTCGGTTCATAGCCAAGGTCCTTTGCTTTATGAGAGTCGAGAAGTAGACATTAATTATATGTAATGTTTTGTTTGCTTATCATAAGGAGGATGTTTTTACGATTCAAATTCGTAACTTTTTAATCACAAAGAAGTAATCTTAGTAGTTGTTAGAGTTCGTTATCTAAAATAACAATTTATATTATACAGAGAATTTAAGGAATGACTCTCGTGTAAAAAGAAAAGTTGCAATTGATTCTAACTCAAATTCGAAGTAAATCAAATGATATTATTTTAGATGATTTGAGCAAGTTTTATCTTATTCAATTCGATTCATTATCAAGTCTAACTTGTGATGGTCATAAGAACTCGTAAAACTTTGTGTAAAAGAGGCTCGGTTGAGAAAAACTCCCAAACATTCTTCTTGAAGCAAGGTCATAGGTCCCAAATCCTAAAATTTTCCGAAGACCTTGTGAAAAAAAAGCATGATTAAGTATAATATATGTAATGTGCATATTATGTTCAATTTTTTTTTAAAAATCAACATAGAGAAGAGTAGACTTGTTTTCCAATTCATTATCACTTCCTAAAGTTTAACAATTTTCTCCGCACATGTCCATTAATTTAGACCCAAAAGATATAGGAGATGGAATTATTCTATTCAAAAGGTGGGCACAACAATGACCAATACTTAAAAGTAGGCATTAAGTGACAACCTCATCAATAAGCATTTTCAGAAATCACTACAACAAAAAGCAACATTTGGCTATGAAAACATTTGTCACTAAAAGTCTCAAAATCATCGTTAATAATCATTAGTGACAATTTATATTCATCGCAAAAAACGTCATCAAATCCCTGTAACTGACAATTATATGTGATGTTTTCACTAATTGTCGCTAATAGATTTTGTCCACGCTTTATTTTAGTAGTGAAAAACTACATTTTGGCTACATTTAAGTTTCGTATTTTTAACTACGTTTTATAAAATATACTCAACGATTTAGTATACATTTTAACAAAATGTTATATCATATTAATTATAATTATTTGTGACATTTTTAATTTATATTATTGTATATAATATTTAGATTTTTTGTGTTAATTTATTATACAAAAATAATTGATAATTTGAAGTATCATATATAAAAAATAAACATCATTAAGTTATACCAACAAAAAGAATATTCTTCGTATACAAGATTTTAATTACAACTTTAACAATTCTTATAAACAAAATAATAAATACAAAAAGTAGTTTACAAATTATAAATACTAAGATTATAAAAAAAATTACAACATAACTAGAATGACTCTAGGTTTGTCCATGTCGATGAAGGCAACTTCATTCGTCAACAATCAGATACGAAACATTAGCCATAAGAATTATGAAAGCAACTTCAAAATCGATAGAGTGCTTGAAATTATGCATAATTAAGCTAATTTGTTTTCAAATAGGAAAGAAAAGAGGGCAATGAAAAGAGAGAGTAATCCAGCAAAATATTCATTGAAAACTATTCAGTAATTTCTAAAGTACAACATCTTTATCATGTAAGCTCTCAACAATCCAACCTTAGAGTAAAACAAAAAGCGTCATATACACATTGGGTGCATCCATAGCTTGAGTAAGGTTAAGAATACTTTAAACAATAAAAATAAAGCTTGATAAAGAAACACAAACATGACAGTTTAAAAGCACTTCATCTCTAAAGCTCTAGGACTACAGTCACTAATATGAATTTCAAGTTGCAAGTGAATCTAAATTTTTTGGGCTATTAGAATTTTAACATAGCATCTACAATAAGTTAAATGTCATTGTTCTTGTTCATAGGTGTTCATTATTCATAGGTGTCATTTACTTGACCATCTCATAAAATATATTACCCATGTTCTATCAAGTTTACTAGTACTAAAAAGTCTGCAACCAATCAGTTACAAACATGCCATAACACACATGATTACTCCAACAGTGTAAATTGCATGTAATAATTACTCCACCAGTCGAATGCAAGATTATAGGAGTTAAATTATACAAATTACAAACTCAACGATAGTTGGAATTATCAACCTTAGCATAACATATGAAAATGAAAAATGAATCACAATTTAGTATGATAGATAGAAGCCTCCTCTAACTGCTACCAAACATTATCCATATCAACAGTACATACAACTTTGCATTTAATTTTACACACTCTCATTCTTTCCAATGAGCATGAATATTATCCGAACATGTTATAAGTGAAACCATCTTTACCTGCAAAATGAATGAAGACATAAAATTTTAGTGAGATTCGCCATCACAAAACAAGGCACCGCAACATAATTATAGTTAGATGCAAAAGATTGCCCTAAGATGAAAATTGAATAGACTCAGCATTCCAGGCTTCCCAAACCAGAGACAACCAAAGGTAAATGAGATGACAAATTTACAGGAAGCAAGAATCAATGAAGTGAATAGTTACCTTTTGATCCAAAGTGAGCCACTCGTTAGTAGAATCATATGTGACTGTACCTTCAATAACCACATTCGTGGTTTGTCCAATCCTTCCTTTTGCCATTGACTCCTATGGACATGAAGCATAAGAAAATGTCAAACCATAATTATCTAATTTATATGATAGAAAAGGAAGACCAATTATACGATATCGCTATATCTAATTTGTTCATAACTAATGCTTGATGAACTCAAATGTTGTTCCAAAATATCAATCTTTGTATTCAACAGGTTTGCATATGAACATTCACAAAAAATTTTGATACGTGCTTTTGTTATTAAAGCACAAGGTTTACCCTTTATTACAGATTAGATTACAAAATCTAAACTAAAAATTCACGTTTAATAGCTTTAAAACTTTGACACATAAGTGAGAGAGCCTAAGAACTTTAGCCAACACTTTAACAACGATCTTTTCCAAATAGCTACATGAACTATGAAAAGCATCTTGAAACAAACTTTTTCATTTCCATTAACAAGTGTTGTCGTTTCAAAGTTGGACACCTATGTAGGCATGAAATCAGTTCTACTTAAGTACAAGCTAGAAATCACTATGATAATGTTTGCACCAACCCAAAAAAGGTGAAATGACAAAAAAGGAATCACTTGAACCACAACACATTACCAGACCTCAACTGTTGAATCTTTGATAAACAAACTGCATATAGGAAACTTCCGTCCAATGATCATAGAACGAAAAAATTGCTCTTTAATATGTGGTATATTATGTGAAAAATAAGGTTTCATTCATCCAATAATCACGAGTATTAGTATATAAGAACTTTAACTGTGAAAAAAAAACACGTGAAGAACACACAGAATCCAATAAAAACCTATTGAAGTTTAGTAGTGGTGATAATATCAAAATCTTTTGACGCTCTATTCAAAATTAAATCTCTCACATATCCACCCACTAAGTAGATCTTCTTTGTTGCACAATTCCTTAACTGAGTAGATTTTCTTGCACAATGAAAAGACAATGCAAATTGCAGTTGTAAATAGATCTTTCTTGTTCAGCGTAGTTCCCGAAAATGAAAACTTAGATCCATACAACCCTGACAAAATAGAAAAGAGTAAGGTCATCTAGGCACTAAAATGGTAATACCTAAACAATTAGTGAAAAACTAAAAGTGGGTATCAATAAAAACGAACTATCTTTCTTTCTATCCAAACAACTAATTGCTTGTTAGTTGTCACTACCTGAGAAAGGAATTGAAAAAGAACTCACCAAATTAACAGAGAGAATAAATGAAAGGACTGAATGAAAATGAATAATTTTCGTTAAGTTACCTAACCTATACGGTAAATGGGTACCTGAAAATGCAGCGAAGATGATGTATTGGCGTGAGGTTGGAACACAAGGATGAGGCTGGAACATGACGACTGGAAGACGACGAATGGAACATGACGAGGAGACTGGAAACACAAGGAGGAGCTGGAAATGGAAGGAGGATGCTAGAGGAAGCTCAAAACATGAGAGACGAGGACGGTGGAGGACATTGGAAACGCGAAAGAGTAAAATGCTGGAGGAGGATGGAAACGCCAGAGAGGAGGACTATGGAGGAGGAGGCTGGAAAGGCAAAAGAGGAGGACGGTGGAGGAGGTTTCAAAGGTGTGAGAGAGGAGGACGCTAGGAGATAGATATTAGGTTTCATAAATAATAAATCGCCATTTTCGTTCATAAACATTGGAATTCGCAATGCTTTTAATAAATTGTCGCTAACTTTTATTGGCCCTAATTGATCGTTTTAGTTTTCCTTTGGTGACGATTCTAGAAATCATAGCCAAAGGCCCAATATTTGGTGACGTTTCTTTAAATTTATACCAAATTCATTTCTTTGCTTGACCTTTAGTAACCATTTTTAAAATCATTGTCAAAAGATTAATTTTTAGTAACTATTTTTCTGAAATTGTAGCTAAATGTCAATATCAGTCGCTAAAAAGTTTACTTTTCACTTAGCTGAAAAGAACCGTAGCAGCAAAAAGATCCGTAGCCTTTTCCCACTTTATTGTAGTGAATGGGCATGTAGTGACATACACATTGGACCGACTGCAAAAAGAAATAGAAAAAGCATGAGATCTGGGACAATAATTTTGTTCACTTTGTGCCTACTGATTCGTGAAAGAGTATAAACTAATCCTCCATTATTGCTTTACCAATTCGTCCTCCAGTGGATTATAGAGAAGTGTAAAGTTACAAGATCCGATGATTCTATTGCCTCGCATGGCTAGATTGTTATACCAATCTGTGTAATCTATCCTATCTTATAATATTTGTTTAGGTGGAAGAACAATGATGAACGATTTTTTAAAAAATATCTTAAGATAGGGAATAGAATTATAGATCCTCTAAATTTTTGTTTAAAGATAAAAAGAATTCATTCATAAGACAATTGGAAAAATAATGGGGTTTGGAGTCTTTCTGCAATATCGCAGTTGACCTAGGTTTTGTTTTTTTTTCTTTTCTAATCGTTATACTTTCGCAACTCCAAAACCTTTTCATCTTTTCAAATCCTTGTGTGATATTTCACTTCCTTCTCATTTGTTCAATGGCGGGCGACATGGAGGCCGGTATAGCAGCTCTGGGGATTTCGAATCGAGAAGAAACAGCGCTGATAGTTGAAGGTCTGGATGAGGATTCGGAGATTGTTGATGAAATATGCCTTGTAGGAGAATTCAAGACTACTGGTTCAATCAATTTTATCGCCATAAGAGCGAAGATGGCAGAAATCTGGCACCCAGGAAAAGGAGTCACAATCAAGGAGATTGGTGATCAAAGATTCATGTTTCGATTCTACCATGAAGTCGATGTACAACGTGTCCTTGCGGGGGGACCTTATAACTTTAATAATCATCTCTTGGTTCTTCATAGGGTAGGGGAAAACGAGGATCCGCTACAAGTACCATTGTTGAACTATGATATATGGGTCCAAGTTCATAACCTGCAGACGGGCATGATGTCAGAAGCAATGGCTACACCGCTAGGCAATACATTGGGTAAATTTATCGACTATGATGCTAAAGCCATAACCATGGGACTTAGGAGCTATATGCGAATAAGGGTCAGACTAGATGTGCGTGAACCATTACTAAGGAGGAAGAAGGTGTTGACTCGACAAAGAAAAGAAGCATATGTTCAATTCAAGTACGAGAAACTACCATTGTTCTGCTACCTTTGTGGGAGAGTTGGACATGGGGAAAGCTTCTGCCCAATCCGATTTGCACAAGGAACACAGGAACAGGAGTTAGAATGGGGGCCGGAACTAAAGGCAACACCGCAGCGGCCACCGGCAATAAACAGATGGCTACGAGACAGAGGAGATCCCATCCCAACAAATTCGGGGGCAAAGTGGGGAATTTCAAAAAAATTGGAGGCAATCTCCAAATCAAATACTGCTGGCGTAAAAATAGGAGAAAATTCAGGGACGCAGTGTTCTAAAAATAAAGGAATTCCAATTGAATAAGGAAGGCAATTCGATATGGATGAAGTAATGACGGCCCAAGAAACCGAGGACAACCCATTGGACTTTACAGATGGTCACAAACGGGCTAGAGTGGAGGATGGTTCTGCTGCACCCAAAAAAACACAACAAATTGATTTATCAGCAGCTCCCGGCGTGGAGACCGACCGGTCACAATGAAAATTCTAGCTTGGAATGTCTGTGGGCTCGGTCGCCCACGGACAGTCGGAAGGTTCCGGGATAAAATTTCGGAACAACGCCCTGATATATTTTTTATTATTGAAACAAAACTAAATATTGCTAGGATGGTTGGTGTTAGACGCAGATGTGGGTATTTTTCGGGAATTGAAGTTCCAGCAGATGATACACATGGAGGATTATCAATGGGATGGAAGGAGGGGGTTAATGTTACTTTCAAAAGCAGTGGTGACCATTATATTGATGTCGTAATTGTATCTGAGGAGGGAGGAATTCCATGGAGATTTACGGGGTTTTATGGACATCATGAAGAGAGATTTAGATCAGAATCCTGGGAGTTACTTCGCACGCTCAAAAATCAATCTAATAGTCCGTGGATTGTGATGGGGGATTTCAATGAAATAACATATGGATTTGAAAAACAAGGAAGGCGGATCAGACCAGTGAGACAGATGGCAGAGTTTCGTAACGCATTGGATGAATGTGGGTTAATTGATTTGGGATCTAGGGGACCTTGGTTCACATGGGAGACAGGAAAAACATCTAGAACTAATATCAGAGAGCGGTTGGATCGGGGGGTGGCTACTTCAAGTTGGTGCGAAATTTTTCCGAATTGCGAAATAAATCATCTACCTCATTCTATTTCGGATCATTGCCCCCTATTGTTAGATACAAATCCGAATGTGATTAGAGAAAGGACGGAGTTCCCTTTTCGTTTTGAGTCTAGTTGGTGTATGGAAGATGATTGCGAGGAGGAAATTCGAAAGCTTTGGACCAGCTGTGATCTTGATGTCCCGGGGAAGTTGAATGCAGTAAGTGAAGGGCTAACACGCTGGAGTAAAAATATTACAGCAGCCCGGTTTAAACGAACGACAGCGCTGAAACGTAAATTAGATGAGCTGAATCATAGAGATCCGACATCGAGCAATCTTGAGGAGCTGATCTTGACAAAGCTTGATCTTAACTTGGAGATAGACCGACAGGAGAGAAAGTGGGAGCAAAGAGCGAGGGAGAATTGGCTGAGTTATGGGGATCGAAATACCGCTTATTTCCACAAAATTGCTTCTCAACGGAAAAAGATGAAGGAGATTAAAGGGCTGGAAGACCAAGCTGGTACAATGGTTAACGATGAGTCAGGAATTGAGGCGATTGTAACAGGATATTTTGATCAATTGTTCCATTCTAATATGTCGGGATCTCCGGATCAGATTCTAGCAGGAATCAATTCTGTTATTACAACAGATATGAATAATCTTCTTCTACAACAGTACACAAGTGAAGAGATTTTTAAAGCAATACAAAGTATGGGTCCTACAAAGGCGGCAGGTGATGACGGGTTCCCAGCTCTATTCTTTCAAAAATATTGGCACTTAGTGGGAAGGGAGGTTGCGGATTATTGTATTGATGTTTTATCTGGGTCCAAGGATCTTGATAGGATTAATCACACAAACATTGTGTTACTCCCGAAAGTTACTAATCCAAGAAATATGACTCAATTTAGACCCATTTCGCTATGTACGGTACTGTACAAAATCATATCCAAAGTTTTGGCAAATAGGTTCAAACAGTTTTTGGGAGTTTGTATTGAAGAGGAGCAAAGTGCTTTCGTGCCTGGTAGGCTTATTTCAGATAATGTACTAATTGCATATGAAATCATTCATTTTCTGAAGACAAAGAGAACGGGAATGAAGGGCTCATATGCTCTCAAGCTCGACATGAGCAAGGCATACGATCGAGTGGAATGGGGTTTTTTGGAACAAGTAATGTTGAAGATGGGGTTTCACATGAGATGGGTTCAGCTGCTTATGCATTGTATTTCTTCCGTTACCTACTCAGTGGTAATGCATGGTAACAGTCGAGGTCGGATTATACCACAGCGAGGATTGCGACAAGGGGATCCATTAAGCCCTTATCTTTTTCTTATTTGTGGGGAGGGATTTGCATCGCTTCTGAGAAAGGCCCGTGATGATGGATCGCTTAAAGGAATTTGAACTTCAAATCCAAGGTTAAAAAACATTGTAAGATCACAAGGTTTCTTACCATTTAAACTTGGGCAATTTTCTCTCCTGCCCTTTTTGCCATTTCAGAAATCAAACATATCTAAAAGAGACACATCTACTCATCACTCTTTAAAAACCGTAATTTCAAAATTAAGAATAAATATTCGTGTATTTGACTAGTTTTAATTATTAAATTCTCGCTTGCTGTTCTTTCTAAGTTATTGAGTTAATTAACTTTTAACCTGGTTAATAACTAATTCAATCTTTGTAATTAACACATGTTTTTATGAGATTTTGTAAAATAAATCAACTTCTCAACTTTGGTATATTTAATAACAACAATCCAATAAATATAGCTTATTGAATAACTCAATTAAAGATTTTACTCATATATTAAATCCAAATCTTTTAATTGATTCATTTAAATTTTAAATTAAATGATTTGGATTTAATGAAATCATTTTTAAAGAGGGGAAGAGAAGTCCACCTTACTTATTAGTTATTACCGATCCTAATGTCAGCTTTTGCAAATTCAAGCAGACACAGTACAGTCTACAAGAGAATCCATTTTAGTTTTCCTCGGCAAGTTGCCTACTTTTTAAATACGATCACTTTTTTTAGATTACATCTCTTGTTTTGAATATGATTTTTTTATTATATTTTATTAAATTTTAATTTTGTATTTATATAATTACAAATAAATATATAAATAAGATTTAATAAAATAAAATAATTAAAACAGAAATTTTGATTTTTCATACTGTTTTAGGTCTTGTCCGTTACGTAGTGACTGTCTAGATCAATCAGGAAATCAATGACCTTTGTTAGGACATCAAGTCCAAAATGAATGCATTAAGGACCGCATCTCAAATTATAATAATAGTAACTTCTTATCACGTTCTAGACTTGTGTGAGCTCATCATCATAATGTTAAACCTACAGCGACAGGACAGCTGCATCCCAAAAGTGTCACTTCTGTGTATGATATTATAAAAAAGCATCTCTTCACATCTTTCTGCAATTATTGTTTGACAATCCGTTAATGCTAGGGAATCACAATCACTTACTGCTGCTACGTTGCCGTTCCACGCTTCCTTCTGGTCCAGAAGCTTAGTTTTTTATCTCAGTAGGAGAGTATTTTTATTCTCTGTACTTCACTATTATTTAATACAATCAATTTTTAATTTTTCAAAATATAAAAAAAGACATACGATACGAATAAGAGGAGAAACTTATTGGTGGCCAAGGTAAAGATTCAAACACGCTTACCTACAGAGCAGACCATTCACTTGTCCACCAAATATCTTTCCTAGTATCTTGTTCTTTCATTTAGAACTAAGATTGTACCTGTAGATCTTCTTTTTCTTCTTCTGTCTCCTAAGCTGATATCACTTTGTTCTTGCTATTTCCTCACCGGGATTTCATACAGTCCTCCTCAGCTTCGATCTTTAGACACAATTGCAATAAGATATTCATGGCTGCAGAAGCTGTCG
>JAOTBA010000004.1:1046511-1061614 GCA_025629845.1 Erythroxylum squamatum | reverse complement strand
CAAATAACAGAACACATGTCTCTATATATATATTTACTATATATGTAAATATTATTCTAAGTGTCCTGGGTCTAACACAATGTTGAATAGTATGCAATTCTATTGTGTTCAATTATTATCTCTTGTTTGATGTTCAACTTTTTGTCTGATGAAAGATTTCCATTTCTTAATCATATAGGCGATAGCGAACTTGTCTGTGAATGCAAATGTTGCAAAAGAAGTTGCAGAAGGAGGAATTGATATCCTAACTAGGCTGGCAAGGTCCATGAACAGGCTAGTTGCTGAAGAAGCAGCTGGAGGACTTTGGAATCTTTCCGTAGGGGAAGAGCACAAGGTTGAGTTTCTCATTTATTTTTCCTCAGAAAGAACATATTCTCTGATTTTCTAACTGCAATGTTACGAAACACTTTTCAGGGTGCTATTGCTGAGGCTGGTGGCGTGAAAGCTTTAGTTGATCTTATATTCAAATGGTCTTTTGGGGGTGATGGAGTTCTGGTTGTAATTTTACTTACCTGGATTACTATTTTCAATCACATACTATACTTTATAGGCTTCCTGTACCTTCTTTGCATATATTCATGTAGTTGATTGCATGTACATTAGTTTTTATGTTGGTTTCTACGGTGGCTAGGAACGTGCAGCTGGTGCTTTGGCAAATTTAGCAGCTGATGACAAGTGCAGCATGGAGGTTGCTCTAGCAGGTGGTGTACATGCTTTAGTGATGCTTGCTCGTACCTGCAAATTTGAAGGAGTGCAAGAACAGGTGTGTAATTAAGTATTTTTGGTCAGTATTTTGTTGATAAAGGGTGGGTTGCATACTGTGATTTATGTAACAATATTCATGAAGTAAAGGCTTCCTCCAGACTATATTTTGAAAATGTAATTGGTACGAAAATCTCAATAAGTTGTGATCCTATCCAATTCTTTTGGTTTCATCAATTTCATGTTAATGCTCAAGTCAGTATCTTTCAGAAGATACTTGAAATTGCCTCAAACTTTTCTATTCATCTATCCTGCACAACCAGAATTCAAAGGACTATTCAAATTGTAAACAATCTTACTTCTTGTTAAAGCTGTTTGATGTCACTTTCTACATCTCTGTTTGTCAGTTTTATGTATGCTTACAGCCTAAGAAGCACGGCTCCACGGACACGTGCGTGTCCGTGTCGGAAACAGACACCCACAAAGAGTGTATATATATGCTCCATGTTTTTTGAGAGGGGCTTATAAAGTATAAAATATGTATGAACTATCAAGATATTGGAAGTCTTGAAATACATGAATCAATATATATCATATTATGAATTCTAAATTTTATAATATATATATATATATATATATATATACGCCGTGTCCGTGTCCACCAAATTTTAGAAGTTGGTGTGTCCCCGTGTCCGTGTCTGTGTCGTGTTGCGTGTCCACATCTGTGTTCGTGCCCATGCTTCTTAGCCTACAGCATATTTACTTATGTCACCTTGGTTAATGACAGGCTGCCCGAGCATTAGCTAACTTGGCTGCTCATGGGGATAGCAACAGCAACAATGCTGCTGTTGGACAAGAGGCAGGGGCTCTTGAAGCCCTTGTTCAACTTACTCGTTCGCCTCATGAAGGTGTCAGGTGATTTGATTTGCCAGCTCCTGATTTATTTCACTTTACTGGAGCTATTAAACTTTAAAAAAAAAAACTCTTGGATGATCATATTTTCTTAAGCATCAACACGTCAACAAATAATCTCAAACTGCTCAAAATTAACCTCTAAGGAGGCCTGCACTCGGGAGAGGATCCATAGTGTAGTCCCTTTCAGTTCCACACATTCTATTTATTGTTTTTTTAAGTTCCTGGATTTGAATGGTGTAAGTATGACTCTCTTAATGACCATTCTAAACAAAAGGGTGAAAGTCTTACCTTATCAGGTTACCCTTGTTAAGGATTCTCATTTACTACCTAATCTCATTGCTTACACAACTTAATGATTTGAAGGTTATTTCTCTGCTTTTGTAATTTTTTTTTACATTATTTCTCACTTGCACAGAAACTCATGATCTTGTAATTGCTATGCTTCTGAAACCTGAAAGCAATTATTGTATTTTGAAAATCCATGCAACTGAATTTTATTTTCACTTTTTCATAAAGCAGACAGGAAGCTGCTGGCGCGTTATGGAACTTATCATTTGATGATGGAAATCGTGAGGCAATTGCAGCAGCTGGTGGGGTTGAGGCCTTGGTATGATAGCATTCTGTTGAATCTGGGTGTTTTTTGGAAATTCAACTTAGTTCCATGCAGTAAGATGTGTTTCACAGGAAAGTACGTCATGGAATGTGATTTACGTGATTAAATGATGCCTTTGGTTCATCCTATGGTGAAAAATCCACCAAAGTTTTTCATCTGGCAATTGTCGTCTCTTTCTTTAATGTACACTCCCCCTTTACAGATTGCAGCTGAGGGGCACTTTTTTGTAGACAATACTTGCAATGATGACAGCATGATTCATGGCTTTTTGTTATTGAAGTTGATAATACTTCCATTATGTTATTGGTTTAGCAGTGAAGTATATGATCATTGAGAAATGCCTGTTCTTAAAAGGGAAAGGAGGGAAACTCAAGTAATGATCTGGGAGAATTAATATGCTAAAGCTGAAATTTATAGAATACTTGAGAAAGAAAGATTGTCTTGAATAGTGTGGAGTTAATATGATTCTTGCTAGTTTATAAAATGATAACATATGATTGGAGGATCTACTATGCATTGAGAATTTGATCCTATCTGGGTTATTCAGGTTGCTATTGCACAATCCTGTTCAAATGCCTCACCAGGTCTTCAAGAGAGAGTTGCAGGAGCTCTTTGGGGATTGTCAGTATCAGAAGCAAACAGGTATGGATAAGTTCATTTTCTAAAATTCTTTGGTTCATCTTGTTTTGTTAATGTATTTTAAGAGGGTCTATGACGTGCCTAGATAACATAATCTGTTTGTCCATATCCTTAAAAAGTGGTATCCACCATACTTATCCCATCCTATATTTCGGCTCACTCAGAGGGCAGTCTCTAACTCACTGTCTTACAGATTCTTCAAACTAGACTTCACCTTAGTCGAATGGTGGAGAGGGGTATCTCTTGCACAGGGTGGGTGATATATTGCATTTGAGTTAAGATAGTACATCTATTTGAGCCCACTTCATGTATTTGATTCTTATGGCAATAGCAACTTGGTCACTTGTAAAATTTCTTGCAAACTTGATATTTCTGGTATTTACCAAAAATAATTTGCCATAAACTTGATACTTTTGGCATCTACCAATGCTATTTTATCTTTGAAAATACAAAAGGATAAACTTTGCTAGCCTAGTCAACCCTTTTGTATGCTATATCACTTCTGCCAAAAAAATGTTTTTCATTCATTTCTTTCTTAAAAGCTGGGGTTCTTATGCATCATTTTCGCTATCTGTGGCTAATGCCACATTTGTTTGGTGGTGTCTATCAGCATTGCTATTGGACGAGAAGGTGGAATCGCACCTCTCATTTCCCTGGCACGCTCTGAGGCTGAGGTTAGTATCTATTTTTCTTTACATATCTGTAACTTTGAAGATCCCATGCTTATCAAGCATTGTTTAAACCTCAAAACAATGATGTTTGCTATGTTTTTAAGATGAATATACAAAGTGCATAGGTGCATTATAGTTTTTGAGTCACCTAGGAGTCACACGAAGTTTCCTTTTTCCTTCTGGTAGAAATTTCTTTCATCTACCTTTTTCTGACGGCTTCCCGTGGAGGAAATATTCTGACTTTTTCAATTGATGTTTGGAATTTAGATTTTCTTGTGATGTATCTGTTCTACAAGTACTTAAAATGCAAAGATGTCTGTCTATTATCAACTTGAATTGGATCCTACTTCATACTTGAGCTTATTTGGTATTTTCAGGATGTTCATGAGACTGCTGCAGGAGCTCTTTGGAATCTTGCCTTCAACCCTGGTAATGCTCTCCGCATAGTGGAGGAAGGGGGAGTTCCGGCGCTCGTTCATCTGTGTTCTTCATCAGTGTCAAAGATGGCACGTTTTATGGCTGCGTTGGCATTGGCATACATGTTTGATGGGAGGTACTTGTAACACCCTCATTATCTTGTATATTAATTATCTAGTAGTTAACATTCATTTTAGTTTTACTTGTTTGATTTCTCTTTGTGCAGAATGGATGAATTTGCGTTAATAGGAACTTCATTAGAGAGTGGTTCGAAGAGCGTGAACTTGTGTGGGGCTCGAAGGATGGCACTGAAGCATATTGAGGCGTTTGTGCTTCAATTTTCTGATCCTCCAGCATTTGCTGCTGCTGCTGCATCTTCAGCTTCGGCAACATTAGCTCAAGTGACTGAGAGAGCTCATATTCAAGAGGCAGGGCACTTAAGATGCAGGTTTGTGAACTTCCCTCTTTGCTATCCTTCTGTCAAAAAGAAAACTGAAACATCATCTTTCACTCTCTCACCAGAATTCTCACAGGATGCATTCATTTATGAAACATCGACTTTTATAATGCAAAATTTTCTGTAGTCAGGCTTCTATCCTAATTCCAGAACATCTGTAGTGTATGATGGCATACCATGGCCATATCATATTCCAAAACTAAAAGCTATCAACACATCCATTACCCTTTTTGGCTGAGAAGATAACCTCTCATCCCTCTTGATTCTTTTTATGGTCGCAGTGGGGCTGAAATTGGAAGATTCGTGGCCATGCTTCGGAATCCTTCTTCTATACTAAAGGCGTGTGCTGCATTCGCTCTTCTTCAGGTAATACTTGCATTCTGATATTCACTCTCTTCTGCCTACCCCAAATCTCGTGTCTCACTAAATGTAATGATAGATGTCTGTCAGATTGCCAACAATATATTTCTCTTTTTCGATATGACTCGGGTGAACACTGTTAATATTATTCTTGAACTTCAGTTTACCATTCCTGGTGGCCGACATGCTGTCCACCATGCAAATGTCATGCAAACTTCTGGAGCTGCACGGGTCCTGCGTTCTGCAGCGGCAGCAGCAACTGCACCACTTGAAGCCAAAATTTTTGCAAGAATTGTGCTTCGCAACCTTGAGCACCACAAGGTAGAACCTTGAGTATAAGCAAAGTTATAAGAAAACAATGTTGGCCTGAGGTGATTGAGGGAAACTATACTTTATAGAAAGTAAGTGATTGATGTAGGCCTACTATACATTAATCTTGGACCTTCCACTTTTATCTGGTGGAAATAGGATTCTAGTCTCTGCTATACAATCTCTATATACAGGAAACAGAAGGATAATGCTCAAGCTAATTTTGATCCACATATATTGTTTTTTCATTTTGTTCTCTAGGTATTCTTAGGTAGTTTCTGGTTCAGAGTGATTTTTCGACTCTCCTTGTAACATTCTTTGTACCAGTTACTTGCATATCAACTGCACTTTTCTTATGGATACTGCTCTGGAAATAAGTTCATAATCAAGAAAATTCTTTTTGTTTTCTTTTTTACTTGTATTCTGAGAGGCATATACTTAGATTCTACTTGACTGGATCTTTCATTTTTAATTCCCTTTGTCTTGTGTTTAGAGAGACATATCTTACTCGTTCTGATATCACTTGTGAAAATTGACCGGATTAGAACAGGTTCGCAGTTAAATAAGACTGAGGGAATAATAATGAACACACAAATTTTACGTGAAAAACTCCCAAATTAGGGTAAAAATTACGGGCAAGGATAGAAGACTTTTACTAATAGGAATTGGATGAATCTGTGTATGGTTTGTTGGATCTATCATTGTGCAATCATCATCTATGTTTGTTTGGGAGTAGGAGTGGGCTTGGCAAGAGTTCCAGCCCGGACTTGATTTGACGAGACTTCAGGTTGGTAAAAAAATTTTGGACTTAAAAGTTTGAGAGACCCGGCTGAACAGACCTGAACCTAATCAAGCCTGCCTGAACCTGAATTTTGGCTGCCAATCAGACCTATCGAAAGATTTGGGTTCAGGTTCAAGCTCAGGCTCGAGCTCAATTCAGCTCATTGTCAAGCCTAAAGCAAGATAGCAGAGACCATTACTCGGTTTAGCCGGTTACCAAGCCTAAGCAAGAGAGCAGAGACCGTGATGGAATTATGTGTAATTGCATCTTTTGATTCTATAAGCTATTAAATACTGAGAAAATTGTATTACATCTACATTAAGATGGGAAAACAAAATTGGGCAAAGCAATGATTTTTGTCATGTACTGATGTCAGCTTACTGCAGACAGGGAAAGAACTTGCTTCCCATTGTTGATTCAAGCTTGTTCTTTGGTGAAGCTCCTCAAGCTTCTACAGCAACCAGAGATTATAAATTTTGAGTCACAGTTTTATCCCTCGTGTGAATCCGCAAAAACTCCACCATTGAATGTATTGCATCCCACTGTGGATGTGCTCTGCCCCCAGACAAGAACTCTGAAACACTATTATCAATCTCTATAGCACTAGAGCCAGTTTCTTTCTTTGCTCCTTTTGTCCTCATAAGTACCTTGACTTCCTCAACATTTCTCCATTGTTCCTCTTTGGCATACAAGTTCCTTAACATAGTATAATTCCCATCATTCTCTGGTTCTACAGAAAGAATTTGCTTCAGTACTTTCTCTGCCCGTTTAACATCGTTACAGTATCCACATGCAAATAGAAAAGAACTGAGAATAACTCCATTAGCTTCATAAGGCATGGCTTTAATCAACTTTTCAGCTTCCTCCAAGTATCCCGCTCTTCCTAATAAATCAACCAGACAACCAAAATGCTCAATTTTTGGTTCAAGTCCAAACTCGTCCATTTCTTTAAGCCACTTCTTCCCTTCATCTACCAGCCCACCATGGTTACAAGCAGACAATACAGCAAGCATTGTAACATCATTAGGTTTAATTCCTTCACGTTGCATTTCAAAGAAAACCTCAAGTGCTTCATTAGCACGTCCATTGATTGCTAGCCCATTTATCAATGCATTCCAAGTGATTATTTCCTTGCGAGGCATCTCGTCAAAAATCTTCCTTGCCTTTGAAACTTCACCACATTTTGCATACATGTCAACTAATGCAGTACAGACATTAGTTGTTCTATCTAGTTTCTTACTACAAACATATTTGTGAACCCAACGACCCAATTCTAAAGCTCCCAAATCAGCAATAGCTGGAAGAATACTTACAATTGTCACTTCATCAGGTTCAAAAGACGAGGTTAACTGCATTTCCTGGAACAATTTCAAAGCTTCATTTGGTTGTTTATTTTGGCAATGTCCACCAATTATTGCATTCCATGAAAAGAGATTCTTCTCAGGCATAGCATCAAATAGAGACCTAGCAGATGAAACATCACCATTACTGCAATACCCATTGATTAAACTAGTCCAAGATATTACATTCCTACTTGGCATCTTGCTAAACAAACGATAAGCTTCCTTCATATCTCCGGCCTTCACATAACCATCAATCATTGCGTTATACACAGCACAGTCTTTCTCAGGCATCTGATCGAAAAGTACAACCGCATCACCCATATGCCCTGACCTCATATAACCAACAATGAGAGCCGTCCACGAAACTAGACTCCTCTCGGACATTTCCTCAAACAACTTTCTCGCCAAACCCAAATTCTCACACTTCACATACATATCAAGCAATGCCGTTGATACATACAAATCCAAGTAAAACCCCATTTTAAGAACACGATTATGTATCTCCAAACCTTCCCGAATGGTCACGCTCAAACCACAAGACTTCGCCAATGTAGTGAACGTAAAATGGTTGGGAATAAAACCAGTGTCCCTCCTAAGATGCCCATAAAGATTCAAAGACTCAGCGATCTGACGCATACCCACGTGAGCTTTGATCATGGCATTGCAAAGAAAGGCGTCGTCTCTATGGGGTCTCATATCAAACACTTGTCGAGCATAGCGAACAACGTCAAGACCACCTAATATAGGAACCCTGGCGGCAACAGCAGCGCATGATAAGATGAATTTGGTGAAAATATTAACGTTGGTGCCCACGGAATTTAGAATCATGAAGGCTTGGATTTGCAGGAGACATTTTTTGGTCTTGCTTCGTTGAAGAAGAGAGAGGCATTTTCTTTCTGTTGGACTCCATATTACAAAAGGCGCCTGCTGCTCTAGCATTGTCACGTAACATTCAGGACTTCTCCAAGAAGACATCCATCATCTCGGTTAGCTGCTTCATTTCTTGCGGCGATGTCTCGACATGTCTTAGATCCTTGGACTGGTCATGACGGTCCTGTAAGATTTTGAAGTTAAAGGTGTATTTACTTGCGTTTGAAGGAAGCTCTATAACGGAATTAAATAAACTGAAGAGTTCATATCCGTTGATCAATATTGCGGTGTTTAATTGTTTCCAATAAATCTCAGTCATTTATTTATGTGGGGCTTGTATAAGATTCATGTGAATCCTATAAAATAAATGGCTAAGATTTCATAAGACAGAATAAGATAGAATAAAATTGAATAGAGGATTTGGTTTCTAAATTGAGACGGAGGCTGTGATATTTTAAACAGTAAACTAATAAATGTATATTATCTACTATATTTTTAATAATTTTTTATAATACCAATTATTTTTTACTATACCCTAACAACAACTAACACAACACAATAATATTTTTATATAATTAACAATAAATTATACATAATTAATAATCAGATAAAAAAATTATTAAAATTTTATTAATAAAAAATAGAAAAATATATTTAAAACTTATTCTTTAATGATTTGTCACATTGTTGTAACATGTTTTTGTTAAGTTACAAATATATTTTTATATAAATAAAAATATAAATAGAATAGAATAGAATAATATTTAATATAATAAAATTTATTAAATAATTAATTATAATTTATATAATTAATAATAAATTGTATATAATTAATAATAAAATAATAAAAATATTATTAATGAAAAATAAAAAAATATTAAAAAATTTATTGTTCAAATCATAAATCATAATCGTGATATGTTTTTCCGTAAGTTACAGGTTTTTATTGTTTTAAAACTATAGCATTAGAGTATTTTTGTATTTTCGGTTCTAAGTTATGTGGGAATATTATATAAGAGTATAATAATCGTTTTTATTATATTACATTATGAACCTTTTCATTCTTTTCGAACAATTTTTAGAGCCTAAATTAAAATAAAAAGATAGATTCCACGTATGCCTTTGCCAACTCTAACATTAACATAATTATCTTGAAATAAATAGATTTCAGGCGAATAAATATATCACAGTTTTTATATTTTCATTTGTATTATTGTAAGATTCAACTCATAGTGTGTAATGCTGGTTCATTGCTTCAACATCCAAGCCCCTTCGCTTGGCAGCATTTTCCACCTTCCCTTTAAGGGTGTGAAGCTCTGTTAACCTGAAAAATAACCAAAAGTATTCAGATCCAGAGTTCTGAGATCAGATAGTTGAATTATTTCCATTTCAACTAGCACTTCGGTTTTTTTCTGTTGAAGCTATAAGAGATGAAATACTTATATACCATTCTTATAAAGGTAAAAGACATGTATCTTTCATATAATTTAAGCGTTTTATATTGCTAAGCCTCCTCATAAAGCCTTACAAGGCAGTTGAAATCCTTTGGCCCCTTATTCTAGCCTTATCTTGTTCCCTTTTGATCCAAGTCATCCATCACTTCGGTTTTTTCTGTTGGAGGTATACGAGATGAAATACTTATATACCATTCTTATAAAGGTAAAAGACATGTATCTTTCATATAATTTAAGCGTTTTACATTGCTGAGCCTCCTCATAAGGCCTTACCTCTGGCTCCTTATTCTGGCCCTATCTTGTCCCCTTTTGATCCAAGTCATCTATTTATGTGAGACCCACCTAAATGGATGACTTGGATCAAAAGAAGACAAAATAGGGTCAGAATAAGGGGGACAGAGGATCTGATCCCCTTATAAGGGGAGGTGAAACCAAATTTTAAATATACCTTTCTTTGAAAAACACAAAATGCAAATCCAGCCCCACCAGCTTACGTATCCCATGGCCATTTTCATTTGTGGGATTTGAACACGCGGAGTTAGGCAAGCCCTAGTTATAACCTAGTGACTCTAATACCACTAAGCTCTCCCATAAGGAGAGAGAGAGAGAGGGGGAGAAGTAAAACTAAATCTTAAATAAATCTTATTAAATGATTTTAAAATAACAAATTTTTTATAATTTTAAAAATTAAAAATTCATTTAATAAGATTTTAGTTTAAAAAATAAAAATAAAATACACGTGACATTAATATTATGAATAGATTAATCAAATGTTACTGATATGATGATTTAACTCATCTTTTATGTTCGCGCTAATTAAATTTCATAACATTTTAGTTAAAAATAACGAAAAATATGTAATTAAATCTGACATAAATTAATAATTTATTACAATTATTTTAAATTATTAATTTAATTCAATTAGGTTTAAGAATTACATGGAGTTATCAAGTTTGTAACATTTTATTAATTCATATATAAATAAAAAAATTTAAAATAATTTTTCTAAAAAATTGAAAATAGGGATTTTCTAGAAATTAAATAACTTTTTAAAGTTTTTAAATTATAAAAAATGTTTATGTCTTTATCCACACTAAAACAATATAAACGAGACTTTAACAACCCTTCCTATCTAGTGATGATTTTGCAGGAATCTGGAGTTTATTCCATCAGGAGGATTCAGATTCTTGTGAAAATCTCAAGATCAGAGCAGATAATCGTGAAAGTGAAAGTGAGAGATCCAAACCTGGCAATTTCTGCACGTTTTCTGGCTTCTTCAGCCATGTGGTTGGGTTCTCCAACACTGCTCCTGTTGTCAGTGGACCTTCTGTACTCGCCAGACTGGAGCCCATGTAATGATCGCTGCTCTGCTGCCCATGCAGCTTCTCGTTCTTCTTTACCAAAGTCCTTTTTGCTCGTCAATGCAGTCTGGTTTAATGCCAAAACAAAAAGAAACCTTTTGATCAAGAACTTGGAAAAAAGTTGAAACTCATCAGGACAATGTACAGGTTTAAAGAGTTGAATTGGTTAGGATTTGGTTTACTAACCCTTTGGTCGACCACCAGATTCCAGGCTCTTCCGCTGAGAGCATATCGGACAGCAAACTTGAGAGGATCAAGTAACAAGTATGTCACTATGTTGAACACCCAAATGACTCCTGTCCATCCCCATCCAATGCTTCTGATCCCAGCAAATTCCCAGTTTGCGATTGCGGAGATGGCAGAAGCAATCTGCAGATTATAAATCATCCTGAGTCATACAAATTACAGAGAAAGTCACTATCTAGAGCGAGGTTTTTTAAATTGTTCGGACCGTTATCGGAGTTTACTGCAGTGTAATCCGCAGTCCACAATTTAAAAACTCGGCCTAGAATCAGCAACAAGCCAAAAGGGTCTGTAGATTCAGTACCAGTTGGGCAACAATGAAGGCAAAAAGGAGCAGAAGACCAGGACGTTCAGTAAATGACCAGCCCCTGGAGCGAGTCACAAATATCAATGCCTGACTGATGGTAAAGCATGAAGTGTTTATAAGAGTGATAATAAAGGGTATCTTCTGAATTTTCATTTATTGGTTCAGAATGCGACAAAATCTTACCACAATACGGATTGTGATTGATACTGCGTATATCTGTCAGAAAGAATCAAATTATACAGCTGTTTGTAATAGTTTCGTAAGTTCATAAATCATTTGATCGATTGCTTTGATTTACCGTGTAATTCTTCATCCTCTGAAAGATTGCTCGACTTGTTAAGACAGCACTTATGATTACACTCAGACCAGGTTCTGTCAGAACTATATCAGAAGCACTACGGGCAGCATCAGTAGAATCCGCCACAGCAATTCCTATGTCTGCTTTCTTCAAGGCAGGAGCATCATTAACTCCATCACCAGTCATTCCACATATGTGTTTCCTATCTTGTAATCGGTTGACAATCTCGTACTTATGCTCTGCAGATCAGAATATGTAAAAGAATCAGATAAAATTTTGATCCTGACAGGATTTTTCACATCAGACAAGAAACTTACCAGGGAATACACCGGCAAAACCGTCAGCGTTCTCGATGAGCTCATCAATTGGAAGTGCTGCAACTGTCCCATTTTTGGTTTCACCAAGAAGAGATGAAGATGGGTACATGTTCGATCCCATTCCAAGCCTCCTACCCGTTTCCTTGGCAATGGCAAGTTGGTCCCCTGCAGAAACTCTATTGATATTACAGAACTGATAACCAAAACATGTCTTGTATCTTCTCATAAGATGTTGAATACCTGTGATCATTTTAACGCTAACACCAAGATCCAGAGCTCTTCGGATTGTTTCGGCACTGTCATGACGAGGAGGGTCAAAGAGCGGAAGAAGCCCCACAAATTCCCAAGGACCACCCTGACTGTCTTTGTTACCATCAGGTACTACCTGGGAAAATTTCAAATTTAATTAAGAAGTTCCGTGAATACTAACAATATTACATATACAAATGCACATATACCTGACGGGCAACTCCAAGGGATCTTAATCCGCGGTCAGCAAATTTGTCGATTAGAGAATGCACCTTCTTCTGAATTGCTGATTTATTATGTGCTAGGTGTAGAATCTGTAGTACAAGCAAAAAGCACTTAGCAATCATGCTTCAAGTTTAGTTGGCTTTTCTAAGGTTCTATCTATATGTACCTGCTCAGGTGCACCTTTGCTGACCCTGTGCATTTTGCCAGAAGAATCTATGTATGTTAGTGCAGTCCTTTTGTCAGTTGGGTTAAAAGGAAGGAAATGTACTTCTCTAATCCCAGCTCGTGCCTTCGAGAAAAGATCACAGCAGATTAGATTACTGGATAGTTCGAAATTATGATAAAGATGACATGCAGAAGTCCAAAAATTCTCAGTACACAGCGTGTAAAGATAAAAAAGAGTATAGTTTGATGTTATGTTCAAAAAAAATATCGAAATCTTTGTGTTGTATGTATGAGAATGAATGATATAACATTCAAAAACTTGAATCAAATACCTCCTTAGGGTCTGCCAACATTGAAACAATGGCACAATCAATGGCATCTTGGTTCTCTAACCTTGATGCTCTTGCAGCCATAAGCACAACCATGTCTTTATCAACACCTTTGGCTAGAACCTGCAGGATCACCAGTTAGGCCTTTGATTCTGACGGGAAGAATAGTTTAGAATCGGATAAATTCACATCAGGACCTGAATAAGTAGCAATTCAGAGAAAATCTATGCATCTTAAGGAAGCTTACGGTTTCTTTATTTGGCAGTAATCTACTTTCAATTTCAGGATATGCAGAGAGAAAATGGAGGTATTAGTAGTAGAACCTCAATTAAGTTTTTGTCTACTGTAAGCTTATTAAGCGTCAGGGTGCCGGTTTTGTCGCTACAAAGCACATCCATTCCTGCCATTTCCTCAATTGCAGTCATTCTCTTTGTTATGGCACCCTGCAGAGAAACACACCATGGTTTGTAAATGTTGAACAACAGTTTTCTTGTACTTTATCTGAAGAAATTCCACCAATTAAAATGCTTTAAAGGGCATTTTCCTTTTCACCTGCTGCGATAAGCGGTGTGAACCAATGGCCATAGTAACAGAGAGAACAGTTGGCATAGCAATTGGGATCCCACCGATCAATAGGACGAGTAAGTTGTCGATACCAACTCGATATTTCCTCTTCTGAAAACCGTAAATCACAATGATTTCTATCACAATCCCTACAGCTATCGAACAAATGCAGAAGTTCCCAATTGCTGTTAAAACCTGGAACCATCAGACGAGTTGTTAGCTACTCTCAAGCAAGATTGTGTACCACATCTCTTCCTGGAAAGCCAAAGGGTCACCGGAGAACCTTCTGAAAATGTCCAACATGAGTGGTGCTTTCTACAAGATGAGCTGCCTTCCCAAAGAAAGTGTGAACTCCAGTTGCAATGACTAAAGCTTCAATTTCGCCTTGCTTGCATGTTGAACCTGAGTAAACTCCTTCTCCAGGATGCTTGGTTACTGGAAGTGATTCTCCGGTAAGAGCAGACTGAGAATCACAGCCAAGATTGTAAATTACACGCCATGAAGACTTGATCTAGCATGCTCATCATTGATAAATACCTGATCAATTTTTAAAGGATCTCCTTCTAGAAGACGTGCATCTGCAGGAATAATATCTCCAAGCTTGACACTGATAACGTCTCCAGGAACCAACATTGCAGCATCTTCCTCTTTCCACATTCCATTACGTAGAACCTGATAAGAACAGTTAGATCATCAAAACGAAGTTGCACTCCCAAATCCAATGTCTTGAATTTGATTTGTATGTGAGAAGAACTTCGAAATTAATAGCAAGGAAGCTTAATCAGGAACTTTTCTTCTATGATCGATCAGTATAAACATCACCAACTCCCAATCAGCTCAACAAATTAAGTGCTTGAGCCTGAAAGTTCAAACAAAAGATTACAAGTAGCATACCTTGGCTTTTGGGGCCAATCTAGCCATAAGAGCAGCTGCAGCATTCCCAGCATTGTTCTCCTCTATGAAACTGATAGTGGAGTTTATTATAAGTAAGACCAGAATTCCAACAAAATCTTGGTAATCTGGACCCTTTCCCTGCAACCAAAAAAAAAAGTCCCATCAACATTTGGTATTTCATCTGACAATTTTGCAGTATCAATGAAATTTGGTATCTCATGATATTAGGCCCAATTCATTGTTTTGATTACAGTTGCAGTCCGGACCATTACTATGATTTGTCTCAATTGCCTGCAACCATAATATAACCCGCAATCCGCAATTTTAAAACCTTCCTATGTTGAGGAATGATAATGACATGACAAGATTGAGAACTTGAGATAGATAAATCTTACCCCTCCATTTGCAAGGGCAATGGCCATGATTGCTGCTGCTTCCATGACCCATGATAGAGGATTCCACATGAATCCCAAAAATTTCAGTAATTTACTTTCCTGAAGAGTAAAGGAAAACCTGATGAGTAAATCAAGCTTTCAAAAAAACTTTATGGAGGATGTCCAATATAAGAATTTATCTTCAAACCTTTTTCTCTTCAAGTTTGTTGTATCCAAACAAAGCCA